>CM038599.1:8048667-8134298 GCA_021533255.1 Ceriops tagal | reverse complement strand
TTTTTTTTTTTTTTGGTTTTTGAGAAAAGAAATAGATCCACCGGCCCCTTCTTCCTTCCCCTTTCAAAAATTTGCGCTGTCACAACTCTGGCCCATTCCTCCAACGGCTCTTTTTTCCTCTTCTTCAAAGTCGCAATCCTCCGATCAAAAAAATAAAAATAAAAATAAGAATGAGTTTAAAACCTCTCTGCCATCGAAAAATAAATAAATAAAACATATAACATAAAATTAAGACGCGATCGATCCATAACGTAAGGGTTGTGACAAGGAGAAGCAACTTTTATGCTTTTAGAAGGGAAAAAGCTAGACCTTCCCAAAGAAATATCAAAACAGCACTACTTTTCATGCATTGTGATGGGTTTTTGTTAAAAAAAACAAAACAAAACAAAAAAAAAAAGAAAAGAAAAGAAAAGAAAAAGAAAAAGCCTTTTCTCTCATTGATGTTCGGAACCCAAACATTCTCATTTGGTGAAGCGTTGGGAAGTAGGTTACTGTGGCATAAAGGGTTGTTAAAGATAAATAAATAAAGTGAAAGCAGACCAAAAATAAAAGGACTAAGAAGAGTGAGAACGGTGGGGGGGACGTAAATAGGCATCTTCTCTTTAAAAACCTTAAAGATGTATAGCTGCTTTAGAATCGCACAAAGTTCATTATCTTAACAACTTTAAATTGAAACCCTTGAGCATAAGAATGGTATTTGTCGCTTCTTGCTTTCTTTTTCAAAAGATTAGGATTTTTTTCAACCAAAAAAAAAAAAAAAAAGATGTGTGGCGCCTGATACAACGGCTACAGTAGCACTCATATTAGCATGGTATGCCGTCCCACCATGCGCCACCAAGCTATGTTTTTCTATTTGGATCCAATATAAATGAGAGGATGAGTTATGAAACGGATGTAAGGATCGATTAATTCACTTGGTTTGTTTTGTACTGTAACACTCTCTACTTAATAAGATTTGCATCGTTTTATTCAAAAAAAACAAAAAAGCGGAAATAGAGCCAAAAATAACGAAATGTGACGAGCGAACTCTTGAATTTTACCTAATTGGCTTGTCCTAAAAAAACAATTAATATTCTCTTATGTATCACTCGTTTAGTGTTGATGTCTCTACTCTATTCTCTAAATTAAAGCAAGAACGTAAGAAGCCGTCATCTTAGACTTCCTCTTACTCTATCCTTTTTTTTTTTATTATTACCTTCTACTCGTCACGTAATATCATCTTATAACCATTAATTTGATTAATTTTATGTGCGATTTTCAACCCCCATTGTCCCAATATTAGCAAGCCCACATGGTGACCATAAAAAATATATTGCCAAGTACATAACCTAATTGGTCGATTCCCAAGAGTTTAGGATGCAATTGACAATTTGAGGTAAGTACATGAACCAAGTATGCCTTTTGCCTTCTTTTTCTTAAATGCATGGATCAAATCTTTGTTTAATTAATGTCATTTACGGTATCTCAAATTAGTACCGCTAGGCTATTTAATTAATAAGGCAGAAGTTTGTAGGGAATCTAATTTTCCTCAAAAGCAGGACGGAAGTTAAAGCTCTCTGTGCAAATGATAATAAAATTGTACAAAGTGGGTGTCCCTTTTAAAGCAAATCCCTTCTCTTTTTTACTTTTGTGGATCGTATTAAACCCTTTTGATCTATCCAGCTTTTTGTGTACATTCACCTTTGTTTCCTCCTGATACCTTGTAATAAACATAAATCAAGAATTGTTTATATTAATGTTCGAAAGTGCGACCAATATGCACTCCTAGTTGATCAGAAACAAGCGTACTTGATTGTGTCTTGCCACTGAGAAACACATGGAACGCACCTCTGTTCTCCCTTCTTTATCTTAAGTCTTGGCGGCCGAAAATCAGATAGCTTTTCATATGATACCAAATCGATATGAAAAATGGTTTATATAAAAATAAGATCTTCAAACAAATCTTGCAAAAGTATGTGACAAACCCAGTAGATGCATTTTAATATTTCATGATTCGATTTGTCGAGACGGTTTGTATAATTTACTAGCTTGGTAAAATTGTGTTATGCCAGAATAACATTATTCCACTGATATATTCACCTATTGATTGAGTTTCTCACCTGGTATATTAGGTCCACCTAACAATGACTACCTGGTGAGGGAATGGAATTATCATCGAGCTCAAGGCATGACGGTTCCTTTCCCTACTTTTCCGGAGAGTAGAAATGTAAGATAATGACATGGATAAATAAGAAGACTGAGAGGCTTGATAGAGAATTTTTGTATTATTTATTCTTTGTCATTAAAATAGGAAAGTATGTGCAGTATCCAGGTATAATGACATGCTTTCCATACCTTCTGGACAGCATATGCCATTCTACGTTAGCCTGATTTGGAACATACAAAACAGTTTTTAGGCCTCTTAAGCGATGGCCCATTTATGATTAATGCGGCCGTCCTCTCATTGTCCAACTACGAGGACAAAACGGGGCACTTCACCTGAGGGGCCGAGCGATGAAGGGAGGAGAGGTTCAAAGACTTGAGCGACGAACCTTGCGGGATAAGACACATGCGCATTAAGAAAACCACCATTACAGGCCTTGTTTCAGCCAATTAATGGCTTCATTCTCATTTTATTTCCTATCTTTAAAAATTGATACTTTGTCTGAACATTGGAAACCTTTTCCGATCACCAGAAGTGAATACCTAATTAATAACTTTTCGGAATTTCAGTAATCTATTCCATCTCTCTCTTCTTTATCACCAGTCTTTGGCACTTTCAGTATTTTATAAAAATTCTTTTAAAGGCTATTGAGAATACTCAGCGAATACAATTATGAATCCAGCCATTGACCTTTTTGTATTTATGCTATAGGAATGAGATGATCATTTTTCGTGTTTTTTTTTTCTTTTTTCTAATTACTAAGATGGGAAGCAGGTAGATTGCCCTACACTCCAACAGATAACATTATGTCCATTGTCATGAGAGCACAAAACATAAATATGAATTTCGAGTTGAAATTTCAAGTATAAATGTATAATTTAAAATTTTAATTAAACCATATTTCTTACGATTGTTGTGCCAACGAGAGTTTTGAGATATTGACAAGCGTACATTACGTACTAAGTGAAATTAGGTTTGCTCAATTATTTACAAACTCAACTGTTTTAAGTCTACAAGTATATTACTTAGTTGGACCTAATAAGACTTTTTGGAATTGAATTTGGGATGAAATGGGAAACATTATGCTCATCGACCTCTCGTGCACCCCCAACACTGCCCAGCAAATCGTTTGGCTAGCTATCAACGGAATTGAGTAGAGGCAACGAAACGAAAATATATGCGGAATCTTCAATCTTTTTTTTTTTTTTTTGGGTTTCTGACCAATTAGGAATAAAAAGAAAAAAGAAAAAAAAAGAGCATAGAAAGAAAATCATGAAATTCTTTTCATCTTCAAATGATTAATGTACATCTTTGATTCAAAGCTGATAAAAATGGGACTGCGTTGCACCCTCTTTGTTTTGCATAAAAGTAAGGGAAACCTGGGATCTGGAAGTGCCTGCAAGTGCAATCTACAGATAGATATATTTGTTATATTTGAGTATTAAATCATCACCTCTTTTCTCCCCTTTTGAGAGTGTGATGCTTTTTGCGGTTTCATCATTTGAAAGTGATGAGTTAAGGATCCAAGGGAGAAACAAGATAGGCAGTATTTCATGTGCTTGTGTTTCAGAGAGAATAAAGAGATAGAGGGGGAGAGAGGGTTGGACCAGACCAATGGATGCCCGGGGGGGGTTGAATATTTTTGGTCAAAAAGAGGATCACATGCGAATAAACCAGTAATGTGAATGATGATCTCTCTTTTTTCTTGTGGGGTTGGGGTTGGGGGGGGGTGGGTGGGGAAGATGATCATATATGGATTGATGCTGCTTTTGATGATTGAAGGGTCGTTTTCTAAAAGCATTCTCGTTTTGATCTAGGGTGACCGATGAGATGGCTTTTGTGAATGTGCAAATCCCCATTCAATGATCATTTCGATCAATTGGGCTTTGGGGATTTTGTGTGTGCTTCTCAGCATCAGAGCATCGATGTACGAATAAATTTTTTTACGTCACATATAGTTTCCAGGTTGATTCATCGAAAAAAGTACCGCAAAATTTTGAGTCCAAGTAGCTATAACACTGTATTAGTCAGGCTGGTTAATTACTTGTGGGAAATTTTCCATCTTTCTGCAACTTTTTTCCAGGATTGGGTTTAGTAACAAAAATGAAAACTGTTTTTATGGAAAACCCGGTTTTCCATTTCCTATTTTTGCAATAAATAGTGTGAGAAAGAATTTATGAAAATGTTTTCCATTTTACTAACAAATCCGGCTCAAACCATGCACCGGTCTTTGTGAAAAGCCGTCACCATGATAGATCTCTTCTCAATTTATCTATGCTTTCTGTTTTTTTTTTTTTTTTATCTCTTTTGGGTGTGGGAGTGGGGGAGAGAGGGGGCCCATAATGTTTTCCATTTACTCATACAAACTTTATCTGCATTGGGTTACTATTGGGCTTAATCACGTTTGTATATTGTAAATGGAAAATGGGCCTCAGCCATAGCAATGCTAGTTGTCTCGGCCTGCCTGCTGGCCAACTTCTAGACAATCATAGTTGGGAATGAGATTATGGGCACGATTCATGGATTCATCCCTACGGTATCCTACCTCAGCTAAAAAGCCCATTTTGTGTGTTTGGAAATCACCTGTGCCTTGCGGAATCTCTTTCACCAAAAAAGGAGCTAATTGCACATATAATGGAATTGGAATCTCTAAAAGTGGGTGCAGGTCGAGTTAGAAATCTAGTTAAATAAACTAAAACGAGATGAGCACTGGACTTTCGGATTGATATGACCCCAAGCAAGTGGGTTGACACGACATCATGGAATTATTTCTAAGACGAACAAGTTGTCGCCTCCAACCCCAGTAAAGTTCCGAAAATTTTTGGTTACATGGTTCTATTTCCCACACAGGCATTTCCTGTTGTTGGAAAAATATTTTGTAATTTTCCGGCGCTTTTACATTAAGCAATGTCATGAGAGGCTCTATGGGCGCTTCAATGCTTTCTCATTAGGCAATTTTAACCATGTATGGAGACGTAAAGTGACCAATTAAGACTTCTTTCTGGCCCATAAAAATGGTGAAGTAAAACATATCTGATTAAAAAAAAAAAGAAAGAAAAAACACAAATAGAAGAAAAAAATCAATGAATTATTCTGATTTTTCTAATGAATTTGTTAGAGTAGGTTAATAGTCACTTTCCAAATAAATAAATTAGTCTGATCTTTCCATTGAATTTGTTAGAGTAGGTTAATAGTCAATGTCAATCGCTTTCCAAATAAAAGTCAGCGAAAATGTCACTGCATATTGCATAACCAACGCGGGTAATACCAAATCCATTATTTATTCACATCCAATGTAACAAAACGCAACTTCATGAACGAACAAACCCTCTCTGAATGGTATACAGCGCCTGAATATCTAAAAAAGAAGCATAAAATAACAGAAAATATAACAGTGTGTGTATAAATATTATGTAAAAAAAAAAAAAAAGAAACAATGGTGTTGAGCCAGCTAGGAACCAATAACAACAATCAAAGAAAGCAAGCAAGCTCAGAAATCGACGTCGCACTTGGTGGTCTCAAATCGACCGCCAGCATCGTTGAAAGGAACCCTCAAGTCGCACTTAACCTTAGGCTTGATTTTTCCAATCTTAAACCTGCCAAACTTGAGCCTGATCCTCATGTACAGTTTCACGTAGATACTGTAAACTCCGGCCACCTTCTCTTGGTTAAACTGGTTCAACTCGTCAGAGCCAAGCAACAGCAATTGCTGGCCTTGGAAGGCATGGCTTAAAAAGCTGGTGTTCTTGTGCCCCTGGTAAAAGGGCTTCAAGGGATCATAACCAAACCTATTGCCCTCGTAGAACGCAGCTGCATCGATCGTATCGTAGTAGATTCCAATCCTCTTGTTGGGGTTTCGGACGGTCATGTTCAGGGCAAGATTGTATTGGAGTGTGTTGTTTGTGGTGAAGTTGAACTGGGTGAGGGTAGCATCTGTGACGTGGAATTTGACCTTGTTGGGGCGGAAGACTAGCCAGATGACGAGGATAGCGATGCCAATGATTACCACGGCGGTGATGATCAGTTTCAAGAGGAAGCTCAAGAGGCAGCAGCCGCAGCCGCAGCCAGAGCGACTGCCTGGACGGTGGTAGTTCTTCGGGGGTGGGATTGCTGGGCCGTAATAGGCCCCGTTTAAATGGGGTTGTTTCTCAGCCATACTCGGAGAGCCAAAGAGGGAGACAACACACTTCTTTTAGATATTTCGCTCTAGTTAGCTAGAAGGAAAAATATAAGTTATGCAGAGATATGGATGGGAGGGTCAAGGTTCTGGCCATATATAAGGAACTGGCTCAGAGGTTTTAGATAGTTGAAAAACGAGTGTGAAATTGAATTTAATTGAGATTCGAAGAGGACACGGAAGGATGCCGCGTCAAAAGACGCGGTTGCTTTGGATGTGGGAGAAGCTCGAATTTCTAGGCAATTTGTTACTCTTTGGTTGCGTTTGCGGCTATGAGGTTCCATCCCGGCAGGTTCTCTTTCCACACGTAATTATACTAGATGTGATGGATGGGGATTTCTACGACCTCCAATTCTGTCTACTTACACATCCCATGGTTTTTCGATTCTGTTTAGGAGAATATTTGGTAGTGAGATAAGACGGCAGGGGGCTTGATTAGAATATATGTTTACCTCACACTGAAAAGTACGTCAATTCCACAGCTTCTAAATACACAGACCTTCGTATTACGTCCTTATTGATTATTAATTGTATATTTTTCAGTTTTTTAGATATATAATTAGAGTTAATAATTAAAGTTACAAATATCTATTTGACGATTATAATGGTATAATATAAGTTTATATATATATGATTCATAAAGTTAAATGCGTCTATGTAAAATCTCTTCATTAAATAAAAATAATTGAGAAATAAATATGGTAAACGTTTTGCTTTTTTTCTTTTTTTTTTTTTTGGTTGAAGCTTTCTCTAAAATTGTATTCCTCTCTGTCCGAGTGGTCCCAACGACTTGCTTCAATCTTCTTGGTACATCCACGATCCTATTCATTCGTTAAAGTACTCCATTACAATGCACCGCATGGAGGAAGAATTGAGCAATAGCGTCAGGGACATCAAAAGGATGGGGAATTTGCTCAATGCGCTTAAAAAGCAAGAGTAATTAGCCAAGCGGCATTTCCTGTCCAGCATGCTAAATCTTTGGTAATTAGCTATCAGCCCATTACGCACGTAATAAGCCTAGTTAGCATATTCAACCAAATACCAACTACCATCGACTAAGTCTTACGCTTCTCGTTTTTTATGTTTCTGGGTTTACCTTGATGGGGAACTCCTCCAACTGGATCCGCAATAAGCTGAATTTTCTTGTCTCTTGCATTGAAGTATACAAAAATATGTGAGTAAAGGTAGGCAACAGAAGGAGAGGGATTGTTGTTGCTTTTCAATGGTGAGAGGAGCTGCTCCCATTTTGTATAAATAGTTTGGGTAGGGCTTTAAGGAGCAGGCGGTCGGCAATCTCAATTTAATTCAACCATATAGGCCCTGGTTGGAGCTCAATGATCCAAGGAAGCTGGCCCAAATCTTAAAGGAGAACGACCCACGAATAGCAACTGCCGACACATGTAAAAGGAAAACAAAAAAGAATACGTCAACGCACTTTTGAAGTTTAGAGCCCAATGATGACGAAAAATGAAAATTGGTAAAAGAGGTAGAGCCCAGTGATGATGGATGGAATAAGGAAACGTATGCCTCACTTCGGACCCAGTTTGATCCTTTCAATCAAACTGAAAAATAAGGCCAGTTAATCGTTTCATGTACAAATCACGATCCGTTCACAATCCCCACAATGCAAATAGTCGATAAGAAGGAAGGCATAAAAAAATTCAGCGGGCATTTGAATTCCCCGGGGAGATGCATCAGATTATAGGAGAGTACACAATGTATCGCAGCCATTAATTTTATCGTGAATGACGTGGGATTGATGAGCCTGCGTTGGTTGGACAACAAATTAAGATTTGATACTTTTGGTGGGGGGGGGGGGTTGGATAGGACTTACTGCTCAGGGGTCCATTTGGGGAATAGACAAACACAGAAGTCCCTTTCTATCACGCAATTATTTAGTAGCTAGAGGCCGCGATGGATGAAAACGACCTCCACTAAACGCCATGTGAGGCATGAACCCCACCCCCCGCCGGCCCTCAAAAAACGCATCCCCACTCCCCAACATTATAAAAACTTCCCCACTTCCACATTGTCTACTTGGCTTCTGGCAAATATTAATTTCCCCAATTACACGTTAGGCGGACACTATGTACCTATATATATATATATATATATATATATTTCTTCTTCTTCTTCAAAAGTGGAGGAAGGACAGAAATTTGAGACACCCACAAGCTCTTTATTCATGGTGGGCCAAGCCTATCGAGCAATATAGTTCGTCTCGTTTCTTTTTGCCCTCCCCCCACCCCCCCGCGGGGAAAAATAAGTTGTGGTGATAAAATTGTAGTAGTACATGAATTTGTGTATACATAGATAAGAGCCCCCCTTTTTTTTCCTTTTTTAACTTACATTTGAGATTAAGTGAGATAGATAAATGACTGGTATTTTTTTACTTTTTTTTTTCATTCGGGGAGGCTGTTATTATTATGATTGTTGTTGTTGTTTTTAATTTTTAAATTTTTTTTTTTTGGGTTTACGGGAGGATATTATTAATAAATAAAACAGGGAAGCACAAAATTAGCAAACGGTTGAACCCAACCGGCTTGACCCAATCCCATTCGAGGTAACCAAAAAATCATCTCCGTTGCACACGCAGTCACAAGTCCACACATCCATGTGGGGGTTGGCAGTCCCTTCTAGTCCACGTAGAAGAAGCGTGTTTTTCAGAGCCAATAAGTAGGCGCCCACGAAGAGATAGATAGATAGAGAGAGAGAGAGTGTGTGTGGTTTCCAATGTACGGTTAACGAAATATTTATTTCCAAAGTTTAAAGATTCAAGAAATAAATTAATCCTCAAGCGTAAGGAAATAATTGGATCACAGCCGCAAACCACTAAAAAAAAAAAAAAAAGGAATTACCGACAATGACCCCGCAACAATGACTTCTTTTCTGTCAATTAAGCACGCATGCACATGAACCATAATTCCAATCACTGTCAGAAATAAATTTCGAAAATAAATACTTTTACAAGTTGCTTGCACTTGCAATTCTGCCATATTATCTGTCTGTCTCATTCCATTCATTTTTTAATATTTCCATTATTAATTTTCTTTAATAAAATTTACAATTAAAGCCCACGTATGCATCTAAAACAGACAGCCATCATCAATTCATACAGGGATCGACGAAAACTCAAAAATAAAATATGTGAAGAAAAAAAAAAGGAAGGAAGAAGGAAGGAAAAAAAAAAACGAAATATGAATATAAAAGTACTTAACGCCCGTTAAATGTCATCGTCCTCTTGTTGCCCTTCCTCCTTCCCTTTTATCTGCTTTAAACGCTTACACTGCATCTGGTCACCATCTGATACTTGACGGCGTTAGCACCGACCATGACCCCGTTGTTCCCGTTCCCGAACGTGATAGCAGCGGGGCATCTCACGTACAAATGGTACCTGCCGGAAATGAATGTCCCAACTTTGAATCTCACACGTCCGTCGATCTTGATCAGCATCGGGAGGACCCCTGCGCTCTGGTCCTGGCTCAGCGCGATGGAGTTGTAAGGAGCCACCGGAACCTCCGTCCCGTAGATGAACGGCGACCAGACGTTGATCTCCTTGTGGCCTTGGTAAGTCGGCGGGAGCGCCGTGCGGAGAGTGATTTGTTGGCCGTGGTAGGTGGCGTAGATGTTGAACCTGTCGTAGTAGACTCCGATTTTGTCGTTTGGGTTGCGGGACGAGACGGTGACTTGAAAGTTGGAGGTGAGGAAGTTGGGGACGGAGACGTTGAAGGCGTAGACGGTAACGTCTTGGAGGATGAACCTGGGCTTGGAGGGGCGGAGGATGGCCCAGATTATGAGGACGGTGACCAGGACGATCAAGACGAGTATTAGGATGGCCGCAAAGATCCTGCGGAAGAGTTTCCGCCTTTCATGCCCGTGCTTGCCGCAATCTTTTTCCGTCATCGTGGCTGAGGAGATTAGCTAGAGAAGTAGTGTAAAACCGATGGAAGAGCTGTTTAAGAAAATATATTTTGAGCTTTTCTTTGTTGTGAGAGAGAGAGTGAGAGAGAGAGAGAGGTTGGGGTGGTGGGTGAGGGGAAGGCTTAATGAAGTGAAGTTTGGAGTATAATTCTCTGTTTATAGAGGAGAGGAGTTTCTGGGCAGAGCTGGAGCGGGTCGCCTCTACTTTTGGTGGGGGGTGAATTTTGGACGGTGCCGTGTAGTGCACGCGTTGTGAGGGGAAGCTTTTTTATACGGACGCGTTTAGCTATGTAACTGTATTATTAGGTTCTGGTCTTAAGGTGCGTGGCAATCAGTCTTGGTGTGTGCGCGCGCGCGCGGTGGAGAGATCGCTCTTTAACTGAAAATAATTTGCAATATTTTGGTTGCGGTTGGTGTAATGGGATTTCGGCATCAAGTGTAAGAAACAAGCAAGAGTCAACTTACAGCGAACTAATTAAATCACAGCGTCATTAGGGTTCGAACATTATGTTTAATTAATCAGACGCAAGTCTAATATTGAACCCATCTAAAAATTATGAGATCCACGGATCAAATTATTAGTAATGTATGTGGGTAGGACCAGTATTTGATCGTTCATGGGATTGGGATTGGGATGGGTGGGGGGTGTCTCAGGCAATTAATTGGTCTGGGCTTGCGTTGTCACTACTAGTCCCAATTATGTTTTTATTTTGTTTTTTCATTGGCATTAGCTAAAATTTAAATTTAAAATTTTTAATTTCAAAGATGATTGTAAGGCCCATTATAATTAAATTTACTTCAAAGTCGTCGTCGTCGCCGTCCTCATAATTTTGACGCTGGCGGTGATGCATCATGGGGCCATAAGCCTCTCCTCTGCTTCTTCTGATAAATCAGTAAGTGATTGGTGATTCTGAGGCCAATAGACTGAGAATGGTCACACAAAGACTTGTTCATCTCGATGCAAAAATTAGGGTCACATCTTCACAAATTTGCAAATGACATCGACAGCCCTTCAAGGTCGTCGTGCTCGTCTAGCCAAGAAGAAGGTAAAATGTTGGCCTTTCTTTTTCGGTTAGATTTCATCTTTTGATTTAAATCGAACTTTGACAAGACAAAAGGGCTTCCCAACACGCGCGCACGCGCGCTTGTGTATCGGTAAACTTTATATGTCACTTGGGGCTTCAACTTTGTTACGTATGGCATGTTTAAGGTGCTTTTTTTTTTTTTTTTTTAATCACCGTCGATTGGATGTGTGACACATTTCAAGGATATGCGGTGGCCCACTTATCGTGACAGAGAAGTTTCCTAAGTCGCAGCCCATCTGACAATCCTTCGTTCGCATCCTAGGCTATATATACATATATATATTATTTTTATTTATTATTTTTTCCCACCACCCAAAGCCCATCAACGTGAACGTGGAAACACAAAGTTTTTAATCAATTGAGAGCATGAATGATTCTCGAGGCAGATAAAGAAAAAAAAAATTAATAAAGAAAAAGGGTGGAATAAAGCTCGAATATACTAGGAAGTGGAGCTTCGATTTAGACTGAAAAGATGGAAATACACTTTTCCTCCTTTTTCTTTTTTTTTTTTTGGTTTTTTGGCCTTTCTGGCTTTGGGGCTTGAAGCTCGTAAAGAGAGGTTACACAGAGAAATTTCTCTAATAAGCCAGCAATAGATCAATTACGCATAAGAGACAGAAAATATCTACCTCTGCTCTCCATTTCTTCTCGAAAAGTTGAGAATAATGTTATGTTTGCCTAAATTATGTGCACAAGCAATATTCCTAATATATTATTAAAAAAAAATCTCCCAAAAACTATTCAGATATTAAAAATTTCGATATTTATTCTTAAATTCTAAGTTTATACAAAATGTAAAAAAAAAAAAAAATAATTTATTGTATAATTCATGTTTCAATAAATTTTTAGATAAATAAAAAAAATACTCTGCGTTATTAAATTGGGGATAGAAAAGCCGCCTTTAATCTTTGAGTTAGAGGAGGAAAGAATTGGTCAGGTAAGGATGGAAAGATCACCAACTCATCATCTAATTTAAAGGGCAGTTGCTATGATTAAAAAGCATAACCGACCAACAAAAAAAAAAAAAAAAAAACAAAGCGGAACCACTTTATAACAATTACTTTTCTCAGCAATTTCAAATATTATTATTATTATTATTATTATTACTTTGACAGTTGTTGACGACGCTCCACCTTCCGTAACATCTACGGTCGCAATCCGGCAGCCGTTTAATTACTATGTGCTTTCCTTTCTTCTGTTTTTTTTTTCTTCTCTCTCTCTCTCTCTCTCTCTCTCCCATTTTCTTGTCTTCTTATATCATAATTTCTATGATCTTTGACTGTAATTTGACAAATGATAAAACAATTGGAAAAGAAAGACAAGTATTTGTTTGCATCACACTCAAATGATCAATGAAAGATCAGCAGCACCGTTTGCAATGCGAGGAGGAGGTAGTCAACATTTGTTGGCTGGAATTTTCAAAATCTACCCCCATGTGAGCCGAACTTGTTCATGACGTCATATCCATGAACGCTGTTGCTGATGATGGGCCATCATCTTACTAGTCTCAAACGTCGCGTAAATTAAGGTGGGGTGATGGGCCTATGCTCCTACAGGGATGTGACGTCATAGCCATTGCCGACGTTTTGATACCAAAAAATTGGGGACCGATTAATTGAAACTCATTTTGCTTCTTTGATGTTGCTAATCCATTATTTGAAGAAAGGTGACCCATTAATGGCGAGCCTTGTTGTTATTAGTTTAACTACTTGCTATGCTTTGAGACTAAAAATTAAGCTTTGCGATAGAGAAAAGAGCTCGTACAACGTCTCCTTGGGTCTTGTATTATTAGTTATTACATTCGTGTTGGTCTCGGAATCTTATCTTTGAATTGGCAACCGAGAGAGACCCCTCTTTCTACTGAAAGGAAAAAAAATAAATGAAATTTAAACTGATTCATATGCAATATAAATTGATAACGCATAGTCCAGGCTGGAACAGAATGCTCAATGACGCACGAGAATGATTGGCATGAAGTCCCTATTAGTCTTTAGTTGAGAACAGCGGTTTATGTCAGCAAGTATAAGGTATAATGTGCAGACAAAGCCCATGTTGTCGGTAAAACAACGATTGACTTGAACAATCACGTGAACGAAAAGAAGCAAAATGAGGGAAACTGGGGGTTTGGAGGGGGGCGGCGGCGAGGGAGAAAAAAGAATAAAGAATTTGGCTTAGGACAAGGAAATCATCTGTGAAGTCATTACCATAAACATTGATAAAAGTAATTTTACATCTATTCAAAATTGAGGTTAAAAAGAATTTTTTTTTTGTTTTTTCCTTTTGGGGTCATTTGGCCCAGTTAAAATGGAAGGTGAAGTGCTAACCTTGGTGAAAATTTTAACTTGGTTGAAGCAAAAGATAAAATTAAATAAGTTCTTTTTTTTTTCTTCTTCTTCTTCGTTACCTAATATAAAATGGGTCAATGTACACTTGGCATGGACACCAAATAATGGGCACCAAATGGCAACCCAGGTAACAGAGGAACAATGTTTTAGCATGTTTAGAACATTGTAAACACAACCTTTTTTTTTTAGCGTTGTGAAAATCACATGTTTCTCGGGATGAACGAGTTTTTGATTATATTTGAGAGGCCAGAGAATGGGGGATCCACATTTTGAGTACATAGCAGCCTCAAAGAAGCCTTACCCAATGCAGGTACGGATTATTAACATGGGAAGCAAAAAGGAGGGCAAAAGCAAGATGAACAGAAACAGGAGAAGGAAGCCAAAGATACCCCTAGTCCCCACCTCCAATCCGCAACTGCAAGTGGTGGCTTAGAATATCCCACAGAAGGGCCTTCCTTTTTGTTTTTTTTTTTTTTGGGTCAACTTTCGTGGCACAGACATTTAGGCTGATTCCCATTCCTTTATTGTTGTTTTCATAAAGTCCCTGTAAGGGATCTTCTTCGAACCTCTCATATTCCCTAGCTACCCCTTCTTTTCTGTTTTTTTTTTTTTTCTTTTTCCCCACCTTGCTTTAACCTGCAGTGCCATAAAATTCAAGGCCTATTGATTTAGCTAGCTAGCATAAATGCAACTATGATTTGCGCGTGGTTCGCACGTGCTCCACTGTTGGCTCTTGCAGGTAGTTGGGTGGCCTCAGCTTGTCAACAAAGAAGTCTAGGCCAGCAGAAAGAGACAAAACTAGAAAGTGAGGCATAATTGAAAAAAGAATTAAATATATAGAGAGAGAGAGAGAGAGAACACTTGAATGGTGGGGAATTCTCAAGGCAAAAAGCTCCAACCCAGAAAAGTTTGGGAAAGATGGGATGGAAATGAAATCAAGGGATTTTCTCTCTTTTTTTTTTTTTTTGTGGGGGGCGCGATAAAAAAATTCTACTGTTGAGCCTTTTTCGCTAGTGGTCTTTATGGCTGCTTCTGCCTTCACGCTATAATTGAAGTGAGGGTGATGGTGGTGTAATTACTGATTACTAGAATTTTGTGGAATGGGTGATTTGGACGTCTCCCTCCCTGACTATGATTATGGAAGGAAAGAAAAAGGGTTGAGGTGGTTGAAAAGTTGAAAAGTCACAAATTGATATTATTGAACATAGCCGGCGCATGAAGCAATGGTTCCTTTAATTTTCGATGATGAACATGATGCGATGTTAAATGAAAATGATCACTTTGTTTTGATTTTCGATAAAATGCTTCTCTCGTCTTTCCTTTTTTGTCTCCTGTTTAGTACTCTTGTCTTTGAAATATAGAAGTTGGCCTTGCCGGGGTTGGTGGCGGGGTGGTGGTGTGCTTAAAATGCAAGGCCAAGCAAAGAAAGAAATTTACATCAACACTAGACATGAAAAAGAAACCCAATGGACAGGCGTAATCGTTCCCATATAAACCAGATTCCTTGAACAAGAGCTTATTCTGGAGGTCAATTTGAATTTTAACAGTTAACTGTAAATTAAAGGGTTAACTTGTGGAAGCAAAGTGCAAACATTTCCCCTCGCTTTGAAGAGAGAGAGAGAGAGAGAGAGAGAGAGAGAGTCAATTTGGCAAGTCAGTTGATGGCTAAATTATAGAATTTGTCTTCTCATAATTCCGTGTCACACTTGAATAAGAAATGCAAGCAATTATTAGACGTTTGATTCTGGCATATCCACTCGAAGGTAACGCCAGAATGGCATTATTAAAATGCGACAGACCCCTACAATAGAAGGGACATAGGCCCTTGTCTTTTCTTTATAAAATTATTATTATTATTATTATTATTATTTACTGAGGAGAAAGGTTGGCGAGGGGACCTCTAACCCCAATTTTTTTCCAAGCAAGAAAATGAGAAGAAGGACAAGAACACGAAGGCAAAAGACAAATAGACAGTGAATTGGACTTTGGATCGTTGAAATTTGAATGCATGTCTTTTATTTAAAAAAAAAAATAAAAGAGGAGAGAGAGAGAGAGAGAGAGGACTTTGGATCGGTGTTTAAGGACATTACACATAAAGTGGGTGGGTTTTTCCTGGTTTGCTTCTTCGAAGTCTTTTGGTTCCAATTTGCATCATTGCTTTGCCATGCATCAAAAGAATCCATCAGAAGAAAAATTGAAAGTTTCCCATCGAGCATTCGGAACAGGGGTGGGATTGCTTTAAACGAAACCACTCCCTCTCCCTCCTAGAGGTGTAGACTAGTCAAGCCAAGTCCAGATTTGACTTGTTTTAACTTAATAATTCGTTCAGTTGATAAGTTTCACGTAGAGTTTGTCTTTTATTGAGTCTGAGTTTCCAATTTTTCATTAACAAATCATTTAATTTTATAGTATTAATAAAAATAATTGAAATTATACAAATTATTTTTTATGAGTAAAATTAAATTGATACAAATATTATTTTAATAAAATTAATTAATTAAAAAATAATTATTTACGTCTAATTATATAATTATAACTATAATAAAGTATCTGTACAAAGATTTTTACTTAAACTTAATTCGTTTATTATAGGAGTTTTGCTATCAATCTTCCAAGAGCTTTTTATTAAGTCGAACTATCGAATTTATAACCAATCGTAATGCTTCGTTCATATTCTTCCCTCTGCTGTCCGTTGTCTTAATCAATCATGAATTGGGGTGGCATGACGTGGTCCTTCTTATCGTCATGGGAATCTTATCGTTTTCATATCGAGGTGCTCATTTTGCCGACATTGGCGAGAGGTAAGGTGGAGGAGGCTCGGCCTGAATGCAAGTCTTTAAGTCGAGAATTGGATCTATTCTGTTTCTTTTTGGGCCTTTCAGGGGCCCGTGATTCCTTTATGTGATTTCTAAGTCAAGCCTTACTGTTATACTAGTGCTCACGAATCCTCAACGATGAACACCTCTTTTTGTTTTTTTTTTTTTTTTTTCATTAAGAATTAGAGTGCCAAATTCGGGACATTTTGACCACAATAAACGTTGCTTGGAATCCAATCCGTCCGAGCAAGGATTCCAGATCCTGCTAACAATCAGTTACTCCCAACTGACACCATCAACCGGTTTATTACACCAACCAACCTCAATGTCTTTTTTTTTTTTTTTTTTTGATCGGTACAACAAGTTAAGCTCAGCACCATATTTTATATTTTGCAGACAGCAAAAAAAAAAAAAAAAATCAAAATAGTCTGGAAAAAGTGAAGGAAACAAACGTGAAACCATAATAAGATTTACAGACACCAGTAAACTCTGCATGCTGTAATTACTCGCACTTCAGTACTCCATCATAAGAAAGTTAATTAACTCTCTTTCCTTGTCCTGGATCTGTATGGAGTAAAAGCCTCTGTTTCTCAATTCCTGGAGCCTCCTGATACAGGGAAATCCTGCTACTGAGGTACAGTATTATGACAATACTCGTGGAACTCTTCAGGAGTAGGCTCGAGTGCACAACCATGGGGTAGAGTTGGGTGCTTCCATCCGTGTCAAAGTTTATCCAATGATTGTAGCTGAGGGGTGAGAACTGATGAACGGATGAACGCAAGATAGAACTGTCACCCTGTTCAAGGATGTCCAATGCCACGGGATAATTGAAGTTAACATTTCACAAATTGACAATGTATCTCGACTAACCCAAAAACCACAACCGCTTCACCCCCTATCCCGAAAATAAGAATTAAAACCAATTGCGAAGCAAGCTCCGATATATCCAACCATCAACATGCAATCATGGAGACCTGCATTCAACTAGGTCATCTTATCCAAGTATCGTAAAAACTGGAACAGTACAATCTTGCAGAAACCCTTGCATGCTTCTTATCTATTTGTACGTTGGTTGATGAGTAAAATAACATTACCTATCAGATAGAATGGTGCAAAGCATCAGAACCAATCCAAGATTGGTCACTGGTCATGTATGATATGATCATGCCGTAACCGCCGGATTTCCATCTCTTTCTAACCCGAATATTCACGTTAGAATCAGCTGCAGGTATGACAAATAGCCTTACTCAATTTATTCCTTCAAATCAAATGATAAAACAAATATCATTTTATCAACGTTAACTAAATACTCGCTAATAAACCTCGCATTTTTTCGGTTGGCCCATCAAAGGCCCCGTGCCATTGTACAGGGAATACGCAGTCTTAATCGGGTCACAGTAGGCCCGAATCAAATGCTTCTCTCGTTCTCCACGACCCGTACCGAAACCGGACCCAACCCAAAACACTAATCCCGAAGTCCACCAATCCGCAATGCCTGCTCTTTAAAATTCCATTCACCACATTTTCGCCCCACGCACTCGCTTATCGCGCCGAGTTGGAAATCAACGATGGGAGAGGGACGGTGGAATACAATTGCCCCGAGAGACGTCCCCCACCTCTTTTAAATTTATAAAAAATTAACTTAATAATAAATAAGACAACTTAAACAATAAGAATATATAAATTTTTTTACATAAAAAATTACTTCAAAATAAAAAGTAAAATCATGTGATACACCGGTTTAAAAATCAACTTTACTATTATCAGTAAGTGAATACAACAGAGTTACATAACTTCAATTACATCAATCAAATTAAATATACTCAATTTGAACCAAAGTGAGAGGGTAAATGAATTAATCAACACGAAAGATATTTTCTGTTAATAATAACTCAACAACCATACTTCAAAGTAGTAATCTAACCATTCAAAATAAACTCCCAGATGTCCCCTACTAGTTGTCCAAATTTCAGCTCAATCAAACTACGAATCAATAATCATTTATATAGTTTATCAATTCTATTACAGATAAGAGAGTAGAGAGTTACTAGAATTAAAAGGTTTCGATTTGAATAGAATACCTACTCTTGCAGTTCATAGAAACTCAATCCAACCGTCTACAAATAAGATTTATATGTACTCCAATTATTGACCAAAAATCAGTTCGATTGGACCACAAATAATCTTCTAATTATATAGTTGACTAATTCTATACATAAAAAATTACTCAGAAAATAAACTTATAAAAATTAAAAAAAAATAAAACTTACATTGCTCGAAACTCAATTTTCACCGTTTAGAAATAAAAATCAAAACGCCCTCCATCAATCGTCTAACTTTTAAGTTCATCGGATATTCTTACCAAATGAAAGAACACTCTACGACAAATTTTATTTCTTTCTTTTATTTTTCTTTTTTTTTCTCTTCCTCCATTTTTCTCTTTTTTTTCTCTCTTTTCGGTCGGGCCGCCGGACAACACCTCTCTCTCTCTCTCAACCTCTCACTATCTCTCTCAATTTTTTTTTTCTTTTCAAATGTTTACGTAGGAGAGGAGAGGGATACCTAACACTCAACAGTAAACTGGCTCTTCTTGCCTCGCGAAAACTGCGCCAACTGAGTTGCCGCCAGGCCCAACTTGTCCCCATGAAAAACCGAGGCCTCGAGGCGGTCGTAGCTAATGCTTAGCTTCTTGTTTGGGTTGTTCACGAGGAAAGTAAAGATCCACCTGGCTGTTAACTCGGAGCGAGTCGAGTTGAGTTGAGAAATGGCTCGGAACTCTGGGAAATGAGGCTTCAGCACGAGATAGGCAATGGGGAAGAGAAAGGTCATCATCGGGAGCACCGAGACACAGAAAATGATCATACGGTAGAAAATGAATAATTATATGGGTTGGACCCCAGAAGGCGGTAAACGGAAGAAGAAGGTGATAGGCGGAATGCATGGTAATGCAGCATGGCGGCGGCGGTCGCTGGGTATCCATAGACATCTTGGTTGATAGGAGCCGGATAGCGGATGGCCGTCTTGTTGCAGTGGGTGGTGTCGCTTGATGAGGTATTCCATTGACTGAAATGGAGAGAATGAGAAGTGAAAAAGGAAACAGAAAGTACGGTCCAATGGATGGCACGCTCTCGCAAGGACCAATGGAGAAGGCGATCAGGTTGGCAAAGGACAGTAGGCCCTATGGGCTTTTGGGCTTTTCTCGTCGGCTGGTATATTTCAAACAAGTTGCTGAAACATCATGGGACCTGACCGAAAACTCTGGATAAAAAGCCTTGAGGCAACCGGGAAGTTTTGTAATTTTATTTGTTCTTATTATTAAGCTAGACTGGGCTCATTGGTCAGACCAACAATCCGATAACCTAAACATTGGGCTTAGCGACCTCAAGAATTCTTCAAAAAGTCCAAAGTATTTCTATTGAAATCAAATTTTAATAAATAGAATATAAATTTTACGGGAATCACTGCCTCTCCCAAAAAGAATTACTAGTGTGCAGCAACCACTTTTACAAAGCCCAAAATTCCATTCTTCCGTCACAACGCGCTGTCAGCCTGGAGCCATTGCAATGTCAACACAAAATAAAAGGGAAAAAATGGGGAAAAGAGTCATCTAAATTAAATTCGAAAGAGATGAAATGATATCAAGCTGCCCGATCACCACTCAATGGCGTGAAATGAAAAGGCAAACGCGACATGAGGTGGCAGTGAAAGTGCATAAGAAGACGAAGGGCTATATGTGGAGCATGAATACATCAAGCCACCAATTAGTATTATTCAACCTCATTATTGTACAACAAATGTAATTGTGGGAGCAAATTCTCTTGGCTCCAAGAAAAAGAGTTACACTAATTCAAATGTTTACCGTTTTTGTTCGTTCCATGTCTTGCCCTCGAAAAATTCATTCAGCATGCGATCAAGATCCTCAGGACTGTATCTAATGTACTTCAGGGGGTTTTTCCCATTCTCAATCATAGGCCTGTAACATAGCAACGTAAATGGAAAAGATTGATTCTTCAGACCAAAATGGACTAGGAACAGAATACATAAATGAGGTTGAAGAACAACAGGTGTCAAGAATGAAGAGATTACCCAAAGCGCTTCAAGTAAGACCTATAGGCAGGCAGGAGAACTTCAGCAACAGCTAGCCTCAAAGACTCGCGAAGCTCACTGTCAGGAACCGTCCATTGCGATTGCCTCTGATGAAGCTCCTCGAATTGAGCATTAAAAGTCTTGAACCTGTCTTTCACCATTGATCTAGAAAGCCCACTCGCACCACCATCACCTCCCACTCCACTGGATGAACCAACACCTTGAACAGAGAGACACTGCAGAATCTGCTCATCCAAATAAATGCTGCTTGGTGTGAATCTAAACAAATGAGCTGCTTGAAGGAGTTCCACTAAAAGCCTAATAGTCGAGTATATTATTATGGTAACTACTAGAATGTGTGAATTGTACATGTGAACTTGACACTGCCAAGGCAAGCGACTAGGAAATAAAATCAGTTTGACAGGGCTTGTGTGTGCTGACAGAGATGAAAATGTGGCAATTTCTTAACAATAAAAATGCCAAAATATCTGAATATACAGATAGTACAAGTTCCAGAACAATCTCTATTAATAAATATACAGATAGTTCAAGTTCCAGAACAATCTCTATTAATAATGTGTTTTTCATACCATCAAGAAAAGGCCCCATACAAAATTTCATATGCAAAAGTGGATGCCGTAAGATGCTCAAAGCTAGGATTAGACCAATGTCCTATCATGCAGGGGCTGTAATATAACAACCTCCAGAAAAAATGGTGATATTAGCAATATTAGCAAAACAAAAATATATTAGCAAAGGATCCTTTTCACAAAATACCTTACATAGTTGAAAGTGAAAACAAAATCAAAGTAAAACAACAGCTTAATGCATCACCATCTATAATATAAAAGAAAAAAGATTCTGATACAGAATAGAATGGATGGTAGAACAAAACCTTGGCCCAAGAAATCCTCTTGTACTGATTAGCATGCTGCTGCACAATCCTCCGATGTATTTGCACCCAGTCATCTCCCAACAAGTCCTTGGCTTCTGACCTGTTAAAAAGGGAAATTGCAAAATATCTTGAAACAACATCACCATATATCAAGCATGCTGGATATGAAATTCTGAGTCTCATGCATTAGATAGAGTAGTCCAACCACAAACCTCCGCACAGATCTCACTATATAGTGAATGTTGTTCATTAGAAATAATTGAGTCAACGAAGGATCTTTATACTGCTTAGATTTCCCATCTAGATTATTCTGAAGGGCCTGCATAATCCTTGTAGTTACAGATGCTAACTGAGCATCTGGATCACTTGCATCAAACTCCTGGAAAAGTTGTTTCAGTGTCGACTGGTAACTGAGCACATTGAAAGATTAGAAATCAGATCAGACTGTTCACAAACATACTGCCAATAAATACAAGAAGCACCTAGGACAGAAGCTATTTGCAACACAGAAAAGATAATAGCAGGGATGAAAAGTTTCATGACATTAGAGGGAGTATGGAAAGGAAATTAAATGCATATCAAACTTTAAGACATGAAATAGACATTAATTGGTGGACAATTATTTCACGAAGAAAATGCTATGATAAAAACAGCTATCTAGCACTAAGGCAGTCAATGAGGCTCTATGATTCTAGCACAACATATGAAGAGCTGAGTTGTGATCATGAAGTCAGCCAGTTACTCTAACTTCTTATCAAATCAAACACCATGGTCAGCAAGCATAAAAAATGGAGAACAAACATCAATAAGATTATCTGCATATATGCAAATGTGTGTGTGTGTGTGTAGTATCAAGCTTGTCCAGAAGAATCAGATGAAGAAACTGTAAAGGGCAATTAACGTACTCAAAAAGAAACTTCACATAATTTATCACATAGCTAGTCAACGGATGGACAGTTCCATCAAGAACAGCAGTTTTGGTGGCATCCTTTTCAACTGCTTCTTCAAAATCACCAAAGGTCTCTTGAGCTGTCTGAGCTAGTCGCTTTGTTAAACTTGATGCACCCTCCAACATTTCTATGCAGGCCTTACTTTCAAAGAGTGATCCAATCTGTATGCCAATTGTATTCCCCCCAAGAAAAAAAAAAGAAGTGAGAGAGAAGAAGAAGAAAGATGAAACAGAACACCAAAAGAAATAGAAGAATCAGAAAGCAAAAAATCTGTTTTCCGAAATAAAATTGAAAGGAAGTACGCATCAACTATGTGCCAGATATATCAATAATTACAAACTTCATCTGCAATTTGTAACATTTTCCGTACGTCTGATTGAAGTTCCCTCATTATCTCATACATGTCTAGTAGAACAAATAATTTCTCAGGTGATCTTTTGCTTTTGGCTATAGCCTCTCCAAAGCTGAGAAGTGCAGACACACTGTTCATGGTGACCTCTGCAAAACATTGATCCCTGAGAGAACCAACACCATCAAGTATTTGCTTGCAAATTTTCTTTTCTCCAGCAAACAACAGTTTGACCTATTCAAGCATCACAATGAAGTTATGTGACCCAGTAGTAAAACTATATTCTGCAGAATGAACTGCATTTCACACAAACCCTTACAGCAATCCGCATGTAATGTATCCAATTACCAATCTTTGCCTCCAGTACTTCCCACTGCATTTTCTGGACATCGTCTTTGCTAAGTCTTTCCACACCTAATTTCCTGAGGCTCTGTTCCAAAACAGAAGCACGAGTGTCCCTTGCATTTATAAAAAGTACACATTGCAATGTTAATTTCAAATTGCAATCAATCCAACTAACATATGCATATAAAGTCAGTTGCAATTTGTGAATAACATTTACCAGGCAATCATTCACCTGATTAATCTCTTCCAGTCAAGCAATATATGTAGTATCTATCACAGCTATGTGTCCAGTATGATTCTAAGATTTTTGGTGCACCATTCACAGTCAATTGTGTTCAAAAGTAAAGCTTTCACAACTTAGATTCTTGAAACTGCTCCAGGTAATGACTGACTATTAAAACTGAAAGTTACTGAATGTTTTATTCCAACCTCAACACATATAACCATAACAACTTATCCAATCACAAATTAGCATCCAATTTCAGTGCCCAAATCATGAATCGAATCAGGCACTCCACAGTCAAATAACCAAGTATGGCCAAATGCAAATTTTAACATGTTCATGTTTCCAACTCATCTGAGGAAAAAGGAGAGAGACATTAACTTGAAAATCAACTCATTCATTTTTAACAAATCCAAACTATTATGATTTCTCTAATGTAATTTGTTTGTGGGTTTTAGTACAGCAATTAGTTTATAGCTTTAGTTAGAAAATGCTTTACTTTTATGTTATCTGGAAAGTAATTTTTAATCACACAACCATATCTGCTTTGTGCCTTTTCTTTTAGATAATCAGAAAGTAAAAAGGGCTTCTTTTAGCACGCAAATAAACACCTTTATAAACAAATATGGCAATAGCAAACCTGTAAATTCTGAATAGCTGTTGTTGGTGGCCAGCTTGTGCCATTTGTTGAGCTAAATCATGCAGCAGTGGCATAACTCTAGGTGGGATGAGAGTTGGAAGCGTGAATACAGTAGTTTCTACAGTCTTGTTTTGGTGCTCCAAAGGACTCTTGCTGCCAGCATCTCCTTGCAGATTAGCTGATTCTGATGATGGCCTCAGAGAATTGGGAAGGCAATCAAAAAGACGATCAGGTTCCACAGGCTTGCTGTATTTCGAAAGAAACATTAAGGTTTATGTTAATTCCATTGTCCTTGAAAATACTAAGGAATGCTTCTAGGTGCACTAGACTATTTACGAAACTTAAAGTAGCTCAACTAGTATGGTCTCAATGGAAAAAATAATGCCAAAGTGCATCAAATTTCAAGTCACCTTATTACCTCAAACTCAGTGCAGTGCACAAAAAAAGGTGTTTCATACATTCAGGATTTTTAGTTTCCATTCTGTTTAACTTTTGCAAGGAAGAAAAAAAAGAAAATGAAAAGCTTTTAGTTGTACAATTATTCTATCTTGTGCAGAAAAAATCGTTACTGTATTTCTCTTACTTGATTTTCTATCTTTAAAAGCTTTTTTGCCAAAAATAAGTATCAATGTTAATCACGCTTTCAAGCATGTTATGTGGAAACTGCCTCAAACTAGAAAACGAAAAGCCATTTGGAAGAAGATATAATAGAAAGTGCAAAATGTAGCTCTTAAAGAACTAAACCAACTTATATTAGACAGAATCAGATAGACCATGCAAGAATCTCTCTGTGGACAGATATCCAATTCCTGCTAAAAACATATAAAGAAATCTGAATTCACACACAAACGCACCTGTAATTTGACAATAGTGTTCTGAACTCATCTTCCAGCTTTGAAATAGCCTTCGTAAGCAATTGATTGGCATGGTTAAGCACCCCATCACTACTCTTAAAGCTTTTATTGCGGCTGAAAAACTGGACATTGCTCTTCAGCTGGTTAATTGCTTCAAGGTAACTTTCCAGGTCTTCATGCGGTCCTCTTAGAATTTTAGCCTCTGCCTGAAGGAAACATGAACAGCATTGAGAATCACATGAAACACCTTCTCAAAGAGATAATCACCAAACTTTTTCATTCTTGTTCTGACAAAAAATCTCAGTCAACCATTACATGGAAAAAAATATGAACTTGAGCTGCATTTCTAAATTAATGAAATTTGAGATGAGGAATTCAATCAATCAAGAATATAAAACTCTCATTTGATGTGGCAGAATTGTTTACTTGAAGAAAATTTTCAAATAGAGATGTTGCCTGATTGCTGTTTCTCCACATTTCCAGAGCCGTTTATAAAATACATTTTCTTGGGGGGCCATAAAGTGTAACTAGCAGTATAACAATTAAATTTTCATAGAAAAGGAGAGAAAGGAGAAGGAAAAAGGAACCTTTCGATTGAGATCGAATTGAGCCAAAATGACCTCGGCAGCCTTCAATGTCTTGTCTATATTCTCATGCGCTCTCCTTATAGAATGCGTTCTTATCTAATCCACAATGACATCTAATTCAAGTTAGGCAGATAGATAGAAAGAAAGATAGATAGATAGATCTCATTTTCACCTTCGTAACATTTGCAAATCAAAGCCAATTCAGAAAAAAAAAAAGAAAGAGAGACCTGAGTGGGGCGCATGGCGGTTTCTAGGGCGGAGAGGCGGTGGTCGAAGGAGCCGAGAATGGTGACCATGTTATCGGTGATGGTCTGGCTCTTATGCAGCGAATCCTTCATGAACGCCGCTCTCTCTCTCAGCGCCTCCATTGTCCGAGGCACTCCCATCTCTTCTCTCCTCTCTCTCTCTCTCTCTCTCTCTCTCTCTCTCTCTCTCCGTGACTGATTAAATCAGTAGATCACGCAATGAATTATAAATGCGTGTGTGCGTGTGTGTGATTTGTTTGAAGATTATATTTCTTTTCTGTTGCTTTTGGGATTTCGCCTTTTTGAATGCCAGTTTCGTTTCGTTTCTTTTTTTTTTCTTTTTTTTTCTTTTTTTTTTGGGGAAGCTGTGGAGTGGAGGAGCAGAGGACAAAATATGGAGTAGTTAAGAAGGAATGTTAGCCATTGAAGATCCTTTTTCTGCTCAGGTGTGGGCCCCTGTCTCCTGTGGACCCTTGACCAACCCAACATTAACTCACAAAACTTATTTATTTTTAAAATTTTTGTTAGCTCTCTCTCACACTTGTCTAAATTAGACTGAGTTTCTCTCTCCTCCCCAGCCAAAGCCATGAACAGCACCTCTTTTGACTCGTGCTAAAAAAATATCGCATTGCTGATTATTAATTTCACGTTTATAATTGTTAGATATATGATCATAAAATTAACTAATGATAGATAAATCAATGTGTACCCCTGTCCTGGGGTCTCTTCTGTTCTGGTACGTATTCTGACGCGACGTGACATGGCTTTTCTTTTTTATTTGAGAAAAAATAAAATAATAATAACATTAAATGAGGGGGGGGATTTTGGGTCAATTTTATGTCGGACGAGGAAGAGGAGGAGCTCAGAATGGGCAAGTACGAGGGTGGTGCTGCTGCTGCTGCTGCTGCTGGACGCAGAAGATGTTGCAGAGGCAGCTTGGCCCACTCTTTCCCTTGTGATGTTAATAATCAAGGTTTAAATTTAGATGCTTTGTACCTCACTTAAATCCCATTTGATGCCAAAAAAAAAAAAAAAAAAAAAAAAGGGGTGGTGTGGGGGTGGGGGGATTAGAAAATTCGATCTCCTGACCATTTTCAAGCCGCTAAAGTTTGGTGATCACTTGCATGATTCCTCTCCCCTCCTAAATATATCCAAAGGGTGTCGTAATTTTCTTCTATATTGCACAACTGAATCAACGGATACTAAACAAATATGTCTACCAGGTATCATGGGGAGGGGGGACACAGGCAGGGTGACGAATGAATTTTGGGATTTCAGAATTTGTTTATTTTTTGTCTAGTCAAAATAGTGTTGAACTTTAAAATAAATAAATAAAAAGAACTCCTTCTTTCTTCTTTGAAAAATAAATAAATTTTTACCCTCCCAATTGATACAAGGCGACTGGATTGCTATGTCACTAAATATACGGGGCTCAATTATGTCGAATAAGCATCCTTAATGGAATTATATGTTTTATATAGCCGATTGAACTGAAAAATGGGTAGATATGATATTTCGGACAAAATGAAAGTAAGTCATTTTCAGTAACAAATGCTCAAAAAGTCTTTTAACTGTAAATCTTCTCTTGCGGTTCGCTTCAAATTCCATCAGAAGCAATAATGAAATGCATATCCCGAAATTTTGTAATTGCACGTCTCCAGTGAGTGATCAAAGAGCATGTAAATTATTAAAGAAACCACAAGGTTGGCCATACCCAGAAGTTCACGTGACATGAACTGGAGAACATGGCAACAGAAAGGAAAAAGAAAGGTAGTATTCCAATGCAGAGGTGGTCATAAATGCTCTCATGTCCCGTCTTCCTAGAATAAACCAACCCAATTGATGAAAGTCCTCTGAGGTTGGCTGGCACACCAGGCGCAAGCATTTAAACAAGGAAAATATAAAGCTAATGGAAGCCACCCCTGAGAAAAAAAATAAAAAAACAACACACAATGGTTGTGTTTCCAAGAAACCCGAATTATTATTAGTTTTCCACTACTGTTAATAGTGGCCATATATAGTAGCTGCCCAAAACATCAGACAGACACTTCTATCTATTGTTTACAAGCTTACCATTCTACGAGGCCTAGCATGGGACAAACATTTTTTCGGTTTTGGCTTTGTTTGCAAAGACAAACAGAACACAACTTTCTACTAACATACATCTATTTCTTTAGTTATAATTATAATGCACAAACCTCAAAAACCATTATTTAACCTACAATGCTTCTTCTACAACTCTTATTACATTCTATTATATTTCCTGGCCACTTCTTCAATAGATAAGATGATATTGGATAAAAGAACTTCAATAAGTCCAGTCCTGAGGCAATCCCATCTCGGGAGGGAGATGATAATAGCAATCCTCCTGCCTGTTAACATCCACCCTTGACATGGATTTCCTCTGTTGAGTGGACAAAACCTCCTGCCTATATCTCTCCCCTGCCATGACAATATAAACATCTAAGGAATAGTATGCACCAAAAAAAAAATCTGGGGATAATTTGAAATTTGAAATTTTCATAACAATGCTCATAAAAAAACAAATTGCGGCAAGCTGCAGTATTAACAGAGACAGTTTCCAGGAGTAGATGTTTTATTTCCATGCAGAGCAAATTCAGCATTTAGAACTGAACCAAAAAGAGCAAATGAACATTACAGGCTTTCTTTTCAAAATATCAAAGTCCGCCAACAAAGATAGCCCCTAAGATAATAAGGCCAAAACTAGGCCATGCCTGTGCCCCAAACTCACATTTAACTAAGCCAAAATTTGGCTTGGGGAATCAAACGATATACTTCCGCACATGGGCATTAATATAGATACGCCCAGAAAGTACCATAATTAAGTTATTAACTCAAGTTAGCCTATCATTACACGGGCCTTATGATCAAATTAACAAGAAAAGCCCTACAGGAAATAGGAGGGGTAAACAGCCCTTGACACACACACACACACTAATAAGCAATAGCTCAACAACATTGTTTACAACTAATAGTAAGAATCGAGCTAAAGGACCTTGTGAAAAATTTTTCAACCAGATAATCCCATTGAATTACAATAACAAGTAAATTTTAGCAAAATTATGTTCCCACCGGATAACAGCACCTTCTCAGTGCAGTAACAATCATATCTTCAGAGCAAGCGGTTTCTTTTTTTCATTCACTGGAAGGTATACTGTGTCATAACTGTATCAAAAACATCACAAGAAAGTGTAGCCATACATTATCCTGTGAATCTCCTTTCCTCAAATCCAAGGAAATCAAGCTTGAGAAACTCATTCATTAAAATTTTAAAAAAAAATAAGAAACTAGTTTTGTCATACTTAGTGGGATGCCTTCTCAGAGAGTTCCTAATTTTGCTCGCAGCAATAACTCCTACACCTGCTAGCCCAGTGCTTGATTAAGAAAAATGGCAGTCTAAATTTGAATTCCCAACTCTCACATTCAAATCCCACATGTGCAATGCAAAACTTCACGAGACAAAGGCAGGCTGTTCAATGGTATTACCCAAACTACCTTACAGAAAGGAAAGAATGCAAATTCTCTTAAATAAGGTTACACCTGCCACGATAATAAAACACGGAGGGCACCAACGGATAGTTGAAATTCATACATAAGCTTACTTTATTACGTATGAATCCAGGCCATCCAATAACAAAAGACAATAAGAAATGAGCCAACCTTGTTTCTGTTTGACATCATTGGTAGAAGCAGCGGCCGTTGTGGGTTTGACAATGCGGGGATGGAACACGCCAGTACCTCCAGATTCTCTCACAAAACCACCACCATGCCGAAACCCGCTTCCTTGAAAAGGGTAAACCCGGTTTTGGAGGCGGCCTTGCTGTCTTTGCAGAACCCTAGCCCTTGTTTCCAGATAGCTAGCAACCTACCAAACTGACAAGTCAGTAGACTTCTTAAAAACACCCGCCCTGTAAAATCTCCATTAATTATTATCGCTAAAGCTGCAAAAAAGTAAAGCTAAAAAGTTAAAATGCGTTGAAATGACAGCCCATCCTGAAAAAAAAAAAAAACACCCATCCGGACTTGTACCGATTCCACCAACTCTTTTTAATGTTGGAAGAGGTTAGACAATCCCCAGTTCTTTGAGTAACTACAATTTACGTGATAACAAGCTTGGTCTCCTGCTATTTTTACTGGGTTTTCGGACTTACTCTCCTCTTTTTTTCCCCCTCTCACTAATAATTAACGAGTTAATTAGTAATTATTTGTCGAGTTAATTAGTAATTATTTGTCGTGAAAAAAAAAAGACAGAAACAAAGAGACGGAGACTTGTGCACCTGTTGTTGTACTTGGATTTCGTAAAACGGGTCAGGCCGGAGAAAACCGAGACCGGTTCGTCCGTAACCACGAAGGCTTTGACCAAGTTCAGCACCGCCATTGAAAGGAAAACGCACAGGAGGCGGCTTATGGGTCACCCAGATATCGCGAACCGCCGGCTTGCAAAGCTGCAAAACCCACCAAAACAAACCAGTCAGCAGGCCATGCAAGACTGTAACAAACAACAACCCATCAAAGGAGGAGGAGGGGAAAAATCTATGTTCTTTTTTTTTTTTTTTTGCGGGGGGGCAAAGAAACCTGTGAGTTTGCCAAGAGATTTTGAGGTGTTCCAGAGACCGCCGCAGTGGGATGGTTTTGAACGAGAGAAAGAGCGGCAAAATGTCGAGCAAACTCGTCCATGCCCATGCAAGAGAAGCGGTAAGGCCCATATGCGGAGGGCACTTCGTCAAGGAAAATATCACGTGGAAGCAAGAACTCGCCGTCATCTAAATTTTGAGATAAGCCCGCCATTACAGACAGATGACAAGCACGCACGCACAAAAAAATAATTAAAAAAAAAAAAGAACGAGAACGAGAAAGCCTCTGTATTTCGATCTGTATTCGTTTTCACGTGTATATAGAGCGAGCGAGCGAGCGAGCGAGAGAGAGAGAGAGAGAGAGAGAGCTGTTTTTGAAGCGACTCTTGAAAGCGGGATTTTTTGCGTTCGTATTTTCGGGAAACGCACTGTAGGGTGTGGAGAGGGTAGACGGAGGGCTCTGGTTTCAAAACGACGTTACAGGGATATGTATATCTCTCTCTCTCACATAATAAAAAAGATTGATAAGGAGTTTTTGGAAAGCGACGCGGCGAGTGAGGTTGCCAAAAATACTTGGTTTCCCTTCGTTTGTGGATGATGAGTTGAACCCGAACAGATTATTATAAATGCCTTTTTTTAAGATTATAATAAATGCCAATGTCTATAGAAATTTGCTTATCAATTATGGGTTTTGTGGAATTAATGTACATTACCGAATTAATAAGTAAGTTTTACATTAACTATATTTTTCTTTTTCATTCAAAATTTTATTGGGTTAGTGCGTAATATAATGCAAATGATTATTTTCGTTTATTCGTCTACTATTTAAATACATGATTTATTTAGAAAATTATTAGACTGAAAATTTTTTTATGTTAAGGAAAAATTATAGATTCATTGTCCCATTCAGTAAAAATTCATGGTAACATGTACAGGTTGTAGTCAATGTGCCCCATTGTGTCCGAGTCTGTCTGTCTCTTGGATGCATTAGAAACGATACCTTAGAACGGATGTAAAGTTAATAAATAGCATCTGTTCCAACAACGGAGGATTGTGTCGGTTACAAGAGACGTGAACTTGCCTGTCAGACAGCTTTTTTTTTAATATTAGAATTCATTTCTAGCATGGAAAAACTCGAAGCATGAGTCTAGCTTCAAATAATAAAAAAATAATGAGTTTACCATATTAAAATAAATAAGTATAATAAATACATTTTATAAACCTCATATCTAATTTATTAGATTTGTTATTTTAAAAATGAAATTTTAATTTTTAATTACTAAGAAAAGCAGTCTTAGAGAAAAAAGAGAGAGAAGAAAAGATGGAAACGTTTTTTTTTTTTGAGCCTCTTGCTCTCTGGCATTGCAAAGATGGAAACGTTTCAATCCCCCGTAAAAGAAAGAGAAGAAAAGTAAGCAAGTGCGAGGAGATGTACTAGAAATAATTTAGTTATTGCAAATTAATTTAAATATTTCCCAATTTCTCACACCTGCATTTTCCTATTTTATTAATGATTACAATAACGACATTAAGATAATTGTAATGAAATAAATAGAGAAAAGAAAATCAAATCCGACCAAGATACTATTAGTAGTAGCAGCAGTAATGTAAGCTAGCTTTTGTTCAAAATTTGCTTGGAAACGATAATGGAAAGCAAGGGATAGAAAGAAAGAGGAAAAAAAAACAAAAAAAAATCCTTCACGGAGATCCCATACAAGCTTCCTAGTCCTGGGATTTTTTTCATGCTAAAGGCGTAGAGTTGAACCCGTCTTGCACTCATGTGACCCGCTAGCACGCACCTGCCAAGCCTGTCAGCAAGCCATAGCCGTATTACTTGCGCCCTTTTTCTCCTCCGCTCAACGGCATCATGAGGCAGTTTTCGCCGGAAAATTTTTATTTTGCACCCTACTACTGCTAAGTTCTAAGAGCGAGAAGAGAATATTGGTATTTTAATTATATATTATATAAATAATAAATTTTATATTAAATATATAAATAAGATGAAATATTGTATTCAGATTTCAAGTCCGTTCCTTACTTGTATTATAGTTGAATTTCTCTTAATTTTAGGTTCTCACGTTTCCTTAACAATTGGACACCTCTTCTTCCAAGCAGTATTTGTGAAGCAATTGACAAATGCAACAGGAGATTTCTTTGGAGAAATACAAAGGACCCCCACAAGGTAAGCTTAGTTGCGCGGGACGAGGTTTGCAAACCCGAAAGAGTTGGAGGTATTGGTCTACGTTCAGCGAGAGATATGAATCTAGTATTGTTAGTCAAATTTGGCTGGGATTTTCTTATTGACTGACAATTTCTGGGTGCGTGTGATTAAAGGTAAATACTGCCGCAACCAAGAATTTCTTCAGCCTCCGATAATGTTGGAACACTCACCTGTATGGTCAGCCATAATTGAAGGGAGAGAGGTACTGCAAGAAGGGCTTCGCTGGAGTGTGGGTTACATGGTTTGTGTGTCACATTCTGAAAGGACCTCTGGGTTTCGAATACTCACATCCTGGAGATTAATGGAGTTTGCTTGGAGACGAGTGAGCTGGAAAGTAAAGTTAGTGTGACTATTTGACGGCTAGCACTGCATGGAACTGGCCATTGATTGAAGATAAAATAACCCCCATCAAGTTCTTAGGCTCCTCATCAAGGGTACCTATGTCTCCCCTAACTCCGGTATCAACGACAAGCTGTTATAGACTTTCGACTCGAGTAGGTTCTCGGTTAAGAGAGCCTATGAATGCTTAATAAATGTGACAGATTCGGCTGGAGAGGACTGGAAGGGATGTGGCAGTTACCTGTTCCTGAGAATGTTCATTTGGCTAGTTTCGAAGGGAAAAGTTGTTTTCGAATGCCCGGCGCTTTGTTGGTCGACTTGCAGAAGATGGGGATTGCGAGCGATGCGACCTGCAGTGGGAGACAATGGAGCATGTTTTCTATGATTGTGATTTTGCCAAAAGGAGCTAGTCTATTATCTTCCAAAGAATTAAATTCCAACTACAACCCTGGAACCTTTCAAGAATTGGGTGAGACCGGGTTGTCAATCGAAGGAGACGATTTTCTTTCTTGGAATTGTTCCTTCCAAAGTCTATTCATCTCCGCGCTCTGGCATCTTTGGCGCTGTCGCAGTGCAACCCTTTTTGCTAGAGATAAGCGAAATCCATTAGCATTGATGGAGGGTGCAAGAGCGAAAGCAGCAAAAATTTCTAACATTTATTCGACAGCAAACGGGGCAAGACTACATGTGTTATATTTGTTGGCATCCACCTGAGCCCCCCTGGGTAAAAATTAACGTAGATGGAAGTGCCAAGGAGAAACCGGGGCTAGCTGGCTGTGAAGGGATTGGCCGGGAACAGTTTGGCCTTTGGTTTTATGGGTTTTCAGGATTTGGCGGTGTCAGTATGGGGATCAGAGAGGAATTGAGAGCAACATGCAAAGCCTAGACGGCGTAGCAGAGGGGGGTCCGCCAAATTATTGTAGAGATTGACTCACAATTGACCTTTCGGAAAATTTCAAGGGAAGGTTGGAAATTAAATTCGTATCGTCCTTTGATAGCGGAGTACCTACAATTTATGCAACTTGTTTGGGAACGTCGATTTCAACACTCTCTTCGTAAAGACAATTGTTGTGCTAACTTTCTTGCCAATCTTAGCACATCTGAGACTACAACCCCCAGGATCTGGCATAGCCTTCCACCTGGGATTCACGCACTGCCCCAAGTCGATCCTGTCGGCGTTGTATCTCCTCAACGCGAATAGTTCTTTACTTTTCTATTTTTTATTTGCCTTTGTTCGTGGCTTTTTTCGTTCCTCTGATTTAGTATGTTTACCTCCTTGTCGTAAAAAAGACGTAGATTTACTTAAAAAAGGGCATTGGTAAGGATAAGATATATAAATTAATTATATTTCTTTTTTATCATAAATAAATAAAATTAGAGATATAAATTTCACTTAGATGCCTTCTTATAAATATTATATATTCCAATAAAAATATAGTTGTATAATGATTGTTCAGCAACAAATTGCATATTATATATATTTTCAAATGTAACGGGGGTGAGAGAGTCCAACGAGCCAGTGACTTGCCTACCTCCAATATATTTTATAAATCCGATTGGGTGAATACAAAGACAATAAATTTTAATTGATACAAAAATTTTATATTATACCCAACACATTTTATACTCTATATATATATAATGTAATATAAATAATTTATATGTAATATAAATTATTTGTGTACCAAAATCTAACACTTTTGTGTCAATTCAAATTTTCTCATGTTATATTTTATCACGAACATATCTTCCGAAGCAACTCTATTTCCTAATAATCAAAAACTAACAACTCTAATTCCTCTCGACTCTTATCTAATCTTCTTTCCCCGTGTTACATTGAAAGATGGTAGGCATATGAATTGACAATTGCAATCTTAAGAGACGGCGCAGGTTTCAATCTTTCAATCCCACTGCCCCTGTCAATGGACTAAGAATAATATAAGATTCTTTTGTGATGCAAAGGGCTATTCTAAATGGCACCCGTTGTTAGGTCATTTCAGGGTGATGGCTAGTTTGAAAACGAACTAGAATTTGCTAATTGCTTATGGGATCTTTCGTCATTTTCAAATTACCACTCCCTCCTTTACTGATCCCAAAAACTAGACCACTTGACATTTGACAGTGTATCCACCGAGGCAACTCAATCGGCGAAGCTAATGCAATTTACAGGGAGAGTGAATTAGATTTGGTTTGGTTCGTCAGAAATCCATGTGCAGAATCAAGATTTGAACCTTTCGGTGGGAGATTTCCTTTGTACTACAATGCTAGTCATCTTGTTTGCAGTGCAATGCAATTGTACTTTTTTAGCTATTTGTGATTCTTCTGAAGTAGCTTAGACCGAAACATTCAACTATTATTTTGCCATCGGATCAGAACAATAAACAGCGTAATCAGAATTACAAGGAAAACAGATATCTCATATTACAAATCAAATAGAAGTGTGGAACAAAGGGACCATTAATTGTCCGCAGCATCAGGTTTGTACGCCAAGAACGCTGCCGTGCTAGTATAATTGAATGCCGGTGCCTCTCCTGTTGATGTTGGAGGTGAGAATGCCAACTGCAATGGTTCAAGGTCAAGACCCATGCAAAAGCTTTTCCTGCATTTGAAACTTATAGACAAGGAAATGCAAGACAAATTGCGGGACCAAAGCAGTTTGTTTTCAACTCAGCCCAAGAAATGCCGTAAGTGAGAAGACAAGTGAATTCGTTCTCAGATCAAACCAGATATCGTCAAAAGTTTCCCTGCCCAATTTATTACTTCCCCATATGAAGATATGATGAAAGAATTCATAGTACAGGTACATAATGGTATCAAGTCACTCTCTTTTACGCAAGTAACAATGATATTAAGTAACTGCACTATGATAGGAACTCGCCAGTTCACCTCATGGCATCAAGTAATTGACTAGCAATTTGTCTTCGCCGGTTAGCAGGCGTGACCCATATTGCTCTAATGCCATAGACAGCTGGTAACAGCTTCCTCCTCACAGACAATAGCTCCATTGTTTCCCTCATCTAACACTTCGAGAGAATAGACAAATGGGACTTTTTTGTGGTTTCCCTGTTAAAGGTAAGCTCCCCGAAGCATAGAGCGGTCGAGTTTGATCCGAAATCCTTGTGATGAGCCCCGTTGGATTTTTCATCCCCTGAACGCAATACGAGCCTGAATGTTTCATTAATTGGTTCAGCAACTACATAACCAGCAACTCTCTGCGAATTAAAAAAAAAAGATAAACCTACACAACAACATAAGAGTAAGAAGGACCACGACAATGAATGGCAGCCACTTCAAGCCCAACAACTAAGATGAGAGTTTGGATTCAAGAGATCTTTCTCCTTCCACTCTTAGCAACGACAAAATTGTGTGTTAATTGATGAGAATAAAGTAATCCAACCGAACAGAATCCTGCTACCATGCAGAGCTTATGGAATATCCAACCGCCACCGAGCTTAATTTCAATCATCTTTGTAACTTCTTGTGCACGTGCCAAAAGCAGCAGAGTTAACACATCAAGTTATCAACTGCTCGCGTTCCTGCAACTCAAAACAGAGAGTTATCTGCACTGAAAACTCTATCGCATTACTGAACACAGTCCAAGGGTTTTAAGAACAAATGCAAACCTTTTTCCTCTGGACTGGAGGGTCAGAATCCGACAACATAATAACACGCCCCACTTTCAGAACAAGGTATAGGAACAACCCTTTCCTGCTGCCAAGCCCAAATATTAAAAAACAAAAAAATAAAAACGAAAGACTTGAGATATCCAATTTTGAAACAGCGATCAAAAAGAAAATGAATAATCTCCTCTTAATTTAGACGAAGATATGCCTAGAGTTATAACTCGAAAGGAGTACCATGGGTGTAATTCTTGTGAAACGTTTTATGTTGCTTCTCACCTCTTGCATCTCCAGGAGCATAATTGAACCCACATATGGAGCATCTACAGAGAGTGAAATGGGATTGGCCCAGGTTTAAATGGAATTGCACGTAGCTTCTTTTCCTGTTGAGCACTTGCCCAGACCTCCTCGATTCCGGTTTCCAACAGCCATTTTCGGATATGGGTTTTGTTTGACTATCATGCGTTACCGCTAAAATAAAAAAAAAAGCTGATAAGCTGCCCTTTCTTCCCTTTTATTTCTTATTTTTTATTATTTAACATCTGTGTTTTTCCCCACTTATTATTATTATTTTTTTTAATAGAGGTGGCACCAATGGGACCTGGAAGACTTGAAAGACTAACACCGAACACACACCTAGGTAAGTTATCGGTATTCCGTATTAAGTTGAGAATTTTGTGATAAATAAATAAGAGATAGACTCTGATATTACTTGTCATAGGGCATTACCTTCTTTCAAAAGATTAACTTCTATTAGAGTATTAGAGTGTACAGTGTTCACCCTTATATAACTTAAGATCTCTCTTTTTTTTGATAATGTGAAATTTGAACAGTATGTACCCCTTATATCATGTTCTTAAGTACAATAAACAAAAAGATTATTATTTATTTCAATTAAAAAAATTAATCGTTAATTTGATGTGTTTCAGATATAATTTCATCGTATTATAATACTTAGTTGTACAATTTTAATCATTTTATATATGACCTAACTTATTTATAGTTTTGCCTTTAAGGCGCGGTATGGTAAAAACTGATAAGATTTATGCTTAGGACCAATGAACATGAATAAGCCGTGGCTTGCGCTCTTTGTTATATAATATATAGTCAAAACTTTTTCTTTGATTAAATGTTCTTTATTCAATCCGCATGTCCCCCCCTTGCCGCACGAACCTCCACAGCCGTGTTATAGGAATGGATTGGTTGCAAGAAAGCAAATTTCTTTTTCCTTATCCTACCAAGAGACCCAATGCGTATAAAGAGCCAGCCGGCTGGCCAAGAAAAATAAGGTGATAATCATTTTGGTAATAATAGTGAAAAATTAGGATAGATGGATGCACACGATCGTTTTCTAACCGAGAATGACCTGCATCTTTCTTTCCGTATCGACCCACAAACTTGATTATTGAGCACTACGGAATAAATCCTTTGGTCCCAACGTATTGAGTATGTGACGTGTACCAGATAATCAAATAGTACATGGACAAGCAAAAAAAGGGATAAGAAGCTGCGATGAGCTTCTTTGTAATTTTAATTAAATTTTATGAAAAGAATTTTTATAATTTTAGTACAATTTTATGTATTATATATATTTTAGGATTTCTTAATGAGAGGCAGAACGTATTATACTTTACCCTAATTTGAGAAAACTTTTCTCTAAGGCGGCTTGTGCCTTTTGTTCTTTAGAATTCAATCGTTGCTATTGATTTCCTGTTATTGATTACGCTTTTTCGCTGCGTCAGATTGGTATCAGAGCCAGGCAATTTCCTGCGAAGATGTCAGTCAATCGAGGTGTTGATGGCGGTCGTGTTCTTGATGGTGTTCAGGATGCGGAAGTCCAAGGGGCCGATCAATGGGTTCTTAAGGCAGAGTTCAATGCTTTAGATCAAAGAGTCCAACGCTTAGAACAGCGTTTTGAAGATTTGATTGAGCGCTTTGACTCGATAAATATTAGCGGTAATAGGCCTGGGGCAAGAGATAGGTATGTTAATCAAATTAACAGACCCAGAGTTATTAATAGGATTGCGCAGATCTCGGACGATAAATCTGCCGAGGAGGATGAGTTTATGTATGAAGTAAGGCAACCACAGAGACGAAGTGGTGATGTAGGGTCTTGAAGGAACTACTATGGGTATGATCAGGGAGATGGAGGTGATTAAGGTTGATATTCCATATTTTAATGGTAGTCTTAATATTGAGGAGTTCTTAGATTGGTTAGCAGACGTTGATAGGTTCTTCGACTACATGGACATACCAGAAGATCGACAGGTTAGATTGGTGGCCTGCAGATTGAAGGGTGGAGTTTCTGCCTGGTGGGAGAGGCTGCAGACCAGGAGACAGAGAGAAAGGAGACATCCGGTGAGAACGTGGTTCCGTATGAAACAACTACTACAACGTGATTTCTTACCTCCAGACTATGAGCAAATACTGTTCCAGCAGTATCAACGATGTCGCCAAGGGCCAAGATCTGTTCATGAGTACACTGCAGAGTTTATGAGGTTGGCGGAACGGAATGACTTGAGAGAGAGTGAGGGTCAACAGGTTGCACGATATGTGGACGGGTTGAAGTTGCAAATTAAGGACAAAATAGGAGTTGCAGTTTTAAGGAATTTAAATGAGGCGAAAAATATGGCTCTTCGAGCCGAGTTAATGTTGCAGGAGCAGAGTACCATATATACAAGTGGAAGAAGAGGGTTCGTGAGTGATGCTGCCAATGGCAGTAAAGTGGGTGTTAAGAAGAATAAGAATTTGTCGAGTAAATTTAGTGAAGATAATGCCAAGAGGGATGAAAGGGCTGAAGGGAAGAAGCCTATGGAGCCTAAAGGAGTCCAGAAGCAAAATAACCCATATGTCAAACCAATTTTGGGTAAGTGCTATCGTTGTAATCAGTCTGGTCATAGATCTAATGAGTGTCCTAGTAGAAAAAGTGTTCATATTGTAGATAGGGATGATGAAGAAGAGGTGTGTTGTGATCCTGATGAAGAGGATGGATATGATGAGGAGGAGAATGGTGAAGTGGAGCCAACTTATGTGATTAGGCGAATAATGTTAGCACCAAAACAGGAGACAAATACCCAACGATACCAGTTGTTCCGTACCAGGTGTACGATTGAGGAAAAGGTGTTTGACTTAATTGTAGACAGTGGGAGTTGTGAAAACATCATTGGGAGAGAAGTCGTTACACAGTTACAGTTGCTTGTCGAAAAACATCCATACCCGTACACTATTGGGTGGATTAAGGCGGTCGAGAAGATTGAGGTGAAGGAGAGGTGCAAGGTGTCATTTTCTATAGGGAGGTATCGAGATGAAATCTTCTGTAATATTGTTGACATGGATGCATGTCATCTACTATTCGGGAGACCTTGGCAGTTCGATGTGAACACCCAACATGCAGGTAAAGAGAATATTTATAAATTAGAGAAAGAGGGTGTGAAGTATACTTTGTTACCTTTGAAATTAGAGGGTCGCTCTAGAGCTCGCAGGATAGAGAGAGGCTCTTTCTTGACTATTGTCCAGTCAAAGAAGGAGATGGTTGAGGATTTGAAAGAGTCAAATGTGGCTCATGCGCTCATTGTAAAGGATAAGGTAGTTAAGGATGAAGACGTGAGTGTAAAGGTCCCTGAAGCAGTTAAGGGAGCATTGGAGGAGTCTAAAGATGTGGTCCCTGATGACCTACCTAAGGGACTACCACCCTTGAGGGACATCCAGCATCAAATAGACTTGGTACCTGGAGCAAGTCTTCCAAATTTACTACACTATAAGATGAATCCTAAGGAAATTGAGGTCCTACAGGAGAAGGTCCAAGAGTTGGACAAGGGGTTCATTCGAGATAGCATGAGTCATTGTGCTGTACCAGCTTTATTGACAGCTAAGAACATGGCAGAGCAGTGCCAAGCTATCACTAAAGAGGTAAAAAGGAAAATTGAGGGGGCGAATGCAAAATACAAGGCAGCTGCTGATAGACACGGGAAGGAGAAACTGTTTGAGGTTGGTGATCAGGTGATGGTGTACCTGAGGAAGGAACGCTTTCCTATGGGCAAGTATAGCAAATTACAGCTAAAGAAGTATAGTCCTTATAAAGTTGTGCGCAAAATCAACGACAATGCTTATATTGTCAAGCTTCCTGATGATATGAACATCTCCAAGACATTCAATGTAATTGATTTATCTCTTTTTCATCCAGCTGATACGCCTTTATATCTTGAAGAAAACTCGAGGTCGAGTTCTTCTCTGGTGAGAGAGAATGATGTGGACCAGATAACCGAAGAGTAATGGACAAGCGAGAAAAGGGATAAGAAGCTACGATAAGTTTTTTCGTAATTTTAATTAAATTTTATAAAAAGAGTTTTTATAATTTTAGTACAATTTTATGCATTATATATATTTTAGGGTTTTTTAGTGAGAGGCAGAACATATCATACTTTACCCTAATTTGAGAAAATTTTTCTCTAAGGCAGTTTGTGCCTTTTGTTCTTTAGAATTCAATCGTTGCTATTGATTTTCTGTTGTTGATTATACTTTCTTGCTGCGTCAGTATGGGTATTGGTACGTGCCGTGTTCTCCTTTTAGGTCCGGCACTCGCGTAGATTTTGTTGTCATTTGTTGCTATTAGAAGAAATGGAATGAAAAGATGCACCCACTATGCTTGGAACCATCTTGATGGGCTCACAAATGGAGAAGGTAACGGAACCATATGCCTCATTGCCCTTAATCAATCTTGGGTAGCATAAGTATAATGTAGCTGCTAGTGGTGCTTCAAAGAGGGTTGTGGGTAATGGGTCAAAGCTTCAAAATCCCTGTGATTCCAAGGTGGTCCATCTCAGGAAACTAAAGACTTATTGCTTGTCAAAATAAAACAGGAAATATCCCGAGTTGCAATAAGTAAGAAATATGCTTTGCCTTCTCCGTGTGATCCACTTTTGGAATGTCTACAAAATAAGCTGTAAATTAGCCCAATTTACAGTTCCACATTCACCCTTCCCAGGTACTGCATGTCACCCCTGTTACCACATTTGCCCCCAAGAAAAGAGGAAATCAATGCAATTCCATATTGCACTGATCAAAAGACCATTGGCAACAAAAGGAATTGTCCCGCGTCATTTACTTAAGTTAGCACAAAAAGAGAAAATTATGTCCCACCACTATACTTCATTTGTCAAAACCGTATTGACCAAGGACTAAAGTGCCCAACTGACTCAATAGTTGGAATAATAAGAGCAGCAGGATTAATGAAGGATGGAAAAGGTCTATGTAAACATCCTAATAGATTGGAGTTCTGCACAGAAGAATGAGTGTCACTGCTACCAAGCATGCAATCAAGCTAGTGTTGATTAAATGCACTTCATCTAAGCTCAATCAAGAAAGTAAAACAGATCATCTGTGATCATTGTTTACGATTGCCTCCATGAACTAGTATTTCTCAAACTCATGGGCAGGAATGCATGGTTAAGAAAAGGGGGAAAAATTACTGACAGTGCTCATTAACCATAGTTTTCTATCTGCATCGCCCAATGGCAAATAAAATCTGGAAACTACAAATTTAATGTCTGCATGGGACCTCTTAAGCATCAGGAACCTCATGTTTAATCCATCCTAAAAGAATGTGATGAGAGAAGGGGCAGGGGAGTATGAATAGTCCAAGAGACTCTTTTTGCCTACTTGAGTCTGTGAGAAGATGATTGAATATCAAATATGACAAATAAAGTAATTAGACAAGAGAACACACTAATTTTAACATAAAAAACCCCTCCAAATCAAAAAGGGCAAAAGCCCAGGAGACTTCTCCCATCAGAATGGCATGGCAGAATTACACACCAAACAGATCGTACTATCTACACCAATCAAAAGTACACTAGCCAATAAGGTGATAAAGTACCTCTCATCGACCATCTGAAGAAGTGAAAGACTCCGCAAAACCAATTGGCCTTGTGGGGATACTGCCTTTGCTGTCTGCTAGATCCACATGACTCAAGTCCTTTCCCTCTGCTTCCTGCCAGCCTTCCACCATCTTGTTAAGGGGTAGGCTGTAATCAATGCCACAATATTCCTCAGTCTCATCATCCAAAGGTTTCCATTTCTCAACCAGTGGGGCAAGTACATTCACTGCATGGCTCATGTCTGGCCTCTGGCTCGGCTCCCTAGCTGTGCAGTGCCCTGCAAGCTCAGCAATCATGGAGATGCTCTCAAATGTTTCGTCTTTCACATCTAAGGCAAGGTCAATTGCAGCCCTAAGTTTCTGCTTATCTGATTTTATGTGCCAGAACCATGCAGCCAAGTACTGGCTTTCCTCTGGCCTGTCCTTGTCAAGTGCCATTAACCCAGTTAATAGCTCCATCAACACAACTCCAAAACTAAATACATCAGCCTTGGTTGTGATCTTCCCCGTCACTAAAAATAGAAGCATGCAAGTTAAAACGACCAACATATTTGTATACATAAAAGAGAATGAACGGATCAAAACATGTAAAGGTTAATCAACTTTTCGGATCTAAACAATAAATTCATTTGAGCTGATTGGCAAAGTGGTAAGGAAACTTCATCAAAAGCAATTTAGAGAATCAAGCTTTCAAAAACCATTTCTCAAGTTTTCCTGAACTTCTGAAAAACTCTACACAAGATCAAACCTAAACAAAAATTAGTGCCTTTAAAACAGGATGAAATCTTCAGATGAACAAGCAAAAAAAGAGTATATATGCTAAGAATAACTGTAGAAGGCACACCAATTTCAAATACAATGACAGAAAACCAGAATAATACTTGTGAGGCAGCATACTAGTCACTGCCATATACTCAACTAAAAGCCGGCTACATCAATCATTCAAAACCAAAACAATACTCATGAAGCTGTATGCTAATACTCAACCAAGAATCAGCTACATCAATCACTCACAACTACCTCCAATTTGTTTAGACTTGTAGATGTCATTAATTCTTTTTTCCATTTATTCCACAATAAGTGGCTATTGCTACTTTAACTTGCTCCAGAGAACCTGAAAGAAAATTGGTCAAATGCTTACCAGCATATTCTGGTGCCAAGTATCCAAAAGTGCCAGCAAGCCTCGTCACCACAGATTTCTCCCCATCAGGAGCAAGTTTCACCAATCCAAAATCTGAAACCTTTGCTCTGAAATCATCACCAAGCAAGATATTTGAAGATTTAAGGTCTCTGTGTATGAAGATCTGATGAGCCAGACTATGAAGATATTCCATTCCCCTTGCAACATCCAATGCAATATTTAGCCTCCTTTTCCAAGAGAGAGGCTCCAATTTCAAGTTCTTCCAATGGAAAAGATGCTGACTTAGAGCTCCCTGAGGCATATACTCATAAACAAGTATTCTCTCATTTCCTTCAATTGAGAAACCCAAGAGTGACACCAAATGACGATGACGGACTTTTGAAAGAACTGCAATCTCTGATTGAAATTCATCCAAGGCTTTGCTGCTAATCACACCAGCCTCCATTCTTTTAACAGCAATTTTTGTTCCATCATCCAGTTCTCCTTTATAAACGATCCCAAAGCCACCACGGCCAAGTTCATTTTCTGCAGCAAAGTTCCTCGTCACGTTGCGAAGCATCTGAACTCGTACAACCAGATTTCCAGCTTCAATGACATGGGATTCACCAATACCACTACTATTTATGCTGCCATAACCACTAGTCATTACTTTAGACGTGCTCCCATTGGCATTGTTGGCAACAACAACGTTAACCATGTTAGGTGGATCCCTAGGGTGAATGACAAGGGAATTTGGAGCCTTTAAGGTGTCATTTTTCTTCTTATAACAATAGATAAACAGAGGCAGAACCAGAATAGCAACAACTGTAACGCTTGCGACAGGAGCCAAAATTGCAACCAATGTGGACCTTTTACGACTTCTCTGTTCTGCTGAAATCTGTGAAGTCCCACCAGGAGCATAATTTCTGTCTACATTTGCTGAGGGCGAGTTATTCATTGGAGAACCTGAAACTTCAGATGACGGGGCTGGTTTCAACTGTTCACCCCCAGTTAGTAAAGGATTACCTTCAATGAAAATGCGAACATTGCTACGGAATTCTGGTAAGTGACCAGAAATATTGTTATTACTAACATCCAACACTGTCAATAATGGTAAAGCAGTCAACTTTGTAGGAATTTCACCACTTATACTGTTGTTATCCAGTTTAATTTGGAACAGAGAACCTAGTTCTGCAACTGAAGGGCTCAATATACCACTGAGATTATAGCTAGGCAACACAATGGAAGAAACTCTCCCTTGGGCATCACAATCCAATCCTCGCCATGATGAACAAGGGTCATTCCCACTCCACGATGATACAAGCCTGGAAGGGTAATTCAACCCACCAAGAAACTCTATAAGTGCCATAACCTCCACTGCACAAGCAACTCCAGGGGTGGATTGACAAAATGCATTTGAAGTGCAAGAAACTTTAGCTGCTTTAAAATTTGGAGTTGGGCCCATCAACTGATTATTACTCAAATCTAAATTATCTAACGGCATATTTATCAAGCTATCAGGAACCAATCCAACCAGGTTGTTACCATTAAGGTTGAGATCCTTCAATAGAGTTAAATTACCAATGCTCTCTGGAATTGTACCTGTGAACCGGTTCCCATGAAGCCACAGAACAGCAACAGAACTCATTGTTGCCACCACATCAATGGTACCAGTCAACCCGCCGCCTTCCTGATTATTTAGCCACAGATTCTGTAAAGACATGCATCCCATAAACCTTGCAGGAATCACACCAGATAATTTATTGCCCGAAAGTTTCAAGTTTTGTAAAGATTGAAAGTTGCCTAGAAAATCAGGCAATGGACCAACCAAATTGCAAGACATACAAGAAAGATTAGTCAACTGTGCAGAATCTTGCAACCCCTTTGGAAATGACCACCCAGTGGTAGCATTAAGATTGTTGTTATCCAGAGCAGCTGCTTGCAAACTCACTAAACCATCAAAGAAATTAGGTGGGATGGAGTCGAATTGATTGCCATCCATATAAGCGTACAACAGCTTGGTTAACCCACTGAGGGATGGCAAAGGCCCGGTGAATTGGTTCCGTTGGAGGCTCAATCTTTCAAGCATGGCCAGCTGGTTGAGGTTTTGAGGCAAAGTGCCCTTCAAGCTCATGTTTTGAACCTGAATCTGAGAGACCCTTGAGCCAGAACAGAAAACATGCTTCCAAGATTGCCCACAAGGGTCATCACCAGATGCTGGCCACTCCAAGAGCTTAGGGTTCTTTAATCCATCACTGAACGCCTTAAGGATAGCAAGGTCGTTAGGATCAGTTTCAGTAAACACCAAGGCAACAAGTGATAGGAATGTTAAAACAAGATTTATCAAGTGGCTTCCCATGGCATATCTGCCAAGTTCCATTGTGTTTCATGAGGGACTACCTGAACAATCCAGGAAAGAGAAAAGCTTTATCCATTTAGCATGGATCACTGCTTTCTTGGACCCACCACCAAGCTTGCATTGGAAGTGACAAAATAACACAGATACACACACAGTGCGCTGACAGAAGGTAGGCAAACCACAGAGCACAGAAAAGAAAAACGGTAAAGTTCCCATTTAATAAAAATATAAAATTTTGATTTTTTTTATTTTTAAAATTTCAACTTTTTCATCCAAGGTAATTAAAAATTTAATTAAATTGACAAATTATATAATTAAAAATAAAAATAGAAATTTAAATAAATTTTAATATTTTCATTGTTTATTACATATTTTATTTTATATATTACATAGCTTCACACTTTAGTTATACATTTATTAATTTTTTTCACAAATTTAAAAGTATTTTTAAAAAATAAATATAAGTAATATCATGTTAATATTAATATAAGGGCACGATTCCCTGATCAAAGAAAAGAGTTCACATGAGAGTGAGTTAGCATTTAGGTTTCATATATTAAAAAATAATTTTTTTTTAATTTTACATTTTGTTGGCAAAACACAACTTTTTGAAAAAAAAAAAAAATATTTTGTAAAATCCACCCAACTCATTCTGCCTGTTGTCCAATCCTCCTCTAATTTTTCTCCTCTATCCATCAATTTTTTTCCTTAATGTTTATTTAAAAAACAAAAAATTTGGAATGAGAATCAACTGATTATTTTACGTTTCTCTTATTTGTTTAAGAAAAAGTGGAATCTTATTCCTAAAAAAAAATAATAATAAGATTCCTCATGTTAAGAAAATTATGATCCTCAAATTTAATTAATTAATAATTCTCATTTCCCTCATAACTACCTAAAATTTTAAACTCTTACAATTTCTCAATTCTTTTTTTCACGTTTTGTTCTAAATATCACCAATTCTGTCCCATCGGACCCTTTTTCCTTTCTATCTCTCGGTTCTCTTTAACTTCTCAATTAATTTAACTCTTTTTTTTTTTTAAGAAACATATTTCTTCAATATTCTTTCATATGATATGAGTTAATATTCTTTTTATTTTTAGCATAATTTATTTTTAATTGAAATGGATTGTGATGAATTTCTATTTTTATATTGATATTGCATTGCTTTAATTTTTTTACTTTTTGTTATTCATGGAATTTGACTGGGATAGAATTTTTTAATAATATTTTTCTTAATTTTTGTAGTTCATGCATTAATTGTTGTTTTATGCAATTGATTGGTTTTTATCTAATATGATATATTATATTTTTTAAAATTTTAAATATTTTATTTTGGAATAAAAAATTTCTTGGATTTTTTATTATACTCTTAAATGAATAAAATAAATACAAAAAACTCTAATTTCGATTTCGAATAGAACCAAACGATTATAAAGAAATCTGATTTTAAAGTAAATCAAAAATATTATAAAACTAATTATACCTTTTTTAAAATTCTATTTAATTGTAATTTTGTATTCTAATTTTAATTTTGGAACATGAACCAATCGATCCCTACGCGTATCATCACTCCACTCCTCTAACAAGGAGTGGCAGGACGTGGGTGGGTGAGAGAGAATCTGTGTGTCTCTTCTTACGTTGGCACTGTTGCTGGCTTGCCACAAGCCACGCCTGCCATTTCTCTACAATTAAGAACTTTTAATTACTTATTGCAACGATGTATTTATTTCTTCAAATTATTTGTATCAATCTTTAACTAATTTTTGTCTACTCCAAGCTTGTTTCTTCTTCTTCTTGTTTCTTTTTTTTTTTTTCATGGAAATGATTTTTTTTTTTTTTTATGATCGTGCGGCTTCGTGGGCGTTTGAGTTTAGGGGAGTAATTTCCAACACTTCCGAGGGATGGCTGCTTGTCCAGATTCCTAGCGGGATCATTGATATGACGTTAACTTCTGTGTGGTGTGAAAATTTAAGAAATTTGATGATGTCTACTTTTCATTACATATATTTTTCTTCTCTGTTTCTTGAAATAATCTCCTTCTTGGGGAAAATAATTACAGACAAAAAAATGTTGAGTTTGACTTCAATTTACAATTTTTTCGACCCAAACTTAAATTAATTCTGTGTTTCTTGTGCTCGAGTGGTTGATATTCTGAAGCATTATCTGTGAAATCATGCGTCTCCCCAACTGAATTTGCAAATCTTATGATTGTAAAAAAAAAAAAAACAAAAATTGCAATTCTTTTCTTCTTCAGCTCGTCATAACTATAAGAAAAAGTTGTCTGCATCCCCCCCCCCAAAAAAAAAAGAACAGTTTTCCTGTTTTCGGTGATCGAGAATGTGAGCACCACGTGTTGTGCAGATTCTACGGCAGCACTAAAGGGGGCAGTCTGCTGACTCCCACACTATCGGCCCCTCAGTCACCATCTCCATTTCACCAATCAACGAAAATAAAAACAAAAGGAATAATTTTTATCATGACTCATAAGCCATTGGCCTGAGTCCTCTAGCATTGAGTGAATGGATCCATCGGGGAAAGCAGTATGAAAAACAAGTTGCTTATGCCATAAGCAAACGAGGAGAAGAAGACACCGGGTGAGATGAAAGGGAGAGAGACTTCACGTTCTGCCAATAGGTTCTAAACGCCACCCCCTTTTCCCCCCCCGCCCCCCCCCCCCAAAAAAAAAGAAGAAGAAGCATGTGCTTTTAACCATGTGCTGAATGAATGGTTGTTTAATTAAAAAAAAATGTATATAGGCATGCATGGAATTATTGACAAGGACAACAGGCGCTTACCCCGAAAGCAAATATCTAATTCGAGGACATTGAAATGAAGCCTTTGTTAGTTTCTTTTGTCGGTGGGAAATTTGCCGTCGATGTACCGAATTCGCCGCGAGGTTGCGCTAAACCAAATTATTGTCAATCAGCTTGCATCAATGCAACCAAAGATGTTGAAATTCAAGATTCTGTTGGATCCACAAAGCTACGTCTAAGTACAGTTCATCTTACTCGCTACTCATTAAGTCTTTAACCATCGGAACTCCCTTTCACTTGGAAAAAGTGGTAAATGCAAGTCAGGAGAATTTGTCAATCCTGAAGCAAATCTGTACTTCCTATATTTTGTGTCACTGTTCCTCGCTTGTGTTGAAAATCTGAATGAGATATTTGCCTAGCAGTTATGTAGCTGGAGTCATCTGAGACTCCCATGCATTATTGGACCAATCGCCAGCTTTTGGCCATGAAACGACACCTCACATGTAGCTAATCCTTAGAACCTTTTAAATTCACATTTTTGAGCCCGGTGAGGTTTTCTCGGTGGCGGTGCAAGATGGGTTTTTTTTGATTGGACTTGAACGGAATCAAAGGGATGGCCCAAAATTAGGCTTTTTGTCTCACCGATAGAAAGAACTGGAGGCCAATGAGTCAAAAAGAGTGATGAGTCCCACTCCTCTTTTTAAAAGAAAAGTTAACCGAACACACAACATATAGATTAATTATATTTTATATAAATAAATAAATAAAATTTAAAATAATTTTATTTTAATATTCTTTATAATTATTATATATCCCAATAAGTGTAATTGCGTAATACTATATATTTTTTAATCTTTAAAAGCACCTTCATGTTTGTTGGATGCAGGATCGGATTTTGCGCTATTATTAGAATCGTCATTCCTCAGAATAAAATAAAATAAAATAAAATAAAAGGGGATAGCCCAAAGATGGCAGGCACTACTGGTAATGTGACATAAGAAACATAATTAATTGAGGCATTGCCCCAACTAAAAATTAATGGTCGATGTCAAAATCACCAATATATATATATAGATAGATAGATAGATAGATAGATAGAATTTTTTTTTTTTTTATGTTTTTTCCATGAGCTGCATGCAATCGAAGCATGGCAGCACTTCGTAGCTGATTTTGCGCCATCCACTGGACTTGGGGTCAGGTCCACCGTATCAGGGAAGAACAAATTGTATTGTCCATGTAACCCTTTACTTACCACTTCACAAAAAAACAGGTTAGTAGTTAACAATTTGCACTTTTATGGAGATTGAGAGTTCAAAGCTCAACTTCCTCATATTCTAAGAAGAGAGAGCTAAATATCTTTAGCAAAATCCTGAGGTGCATTTATTTACTTGCTTAAAAGCATTTATCTCCCTTGGATAGATAACAAACTGCACCGAAAGAAATCAAGAAGATGGGAGGGAACCCACGTTTTGAAAATTATACCCTCGCGAAATAATATGTTTGCTAAAACGTTGGCCTGTCCGGCGTTCACAAAGCATCAAATTATTATCAAAGACGCCACACTGTTAACAAGTAATTAACTTATTACTGTTAACTAATTTTAACAATGTCAAGACAACTCTAATTTTAATTTTATTAATCTCAAAACGTCACCAAACCTAATATAATAATAGCAAACATTTGGTTTTACTCGGGAAAATCTAAATTTTAGTTGATTACTGATTAAATAAAATCTGGATTAACTTTAAAATTGTAAAAGAATCCTAACAGTAATAAATAAATAAATAAATAAAAGACCGTTGCCATATAAATATTATTTATATGGTTGGGTAGTTTGACCCAAGTCACGAGCCCAGCTTGCCAACAACCAAAATATGAGCCGCCTAAAGCTCTCATTAAAAGCTGACCCAAAAAAGATCACATAAATATTAGAATGCTGAAATTGAAGCCCTAAACTCAACCCTGTAGTTCCGGGGTTGCCAGTGTAAGCCGGCAAGGACTCACGAACTCGGCCGCTTGTCGATCCGCACCGACCACCCCGCAATCTTCGAATCATCTCTGCTGCAGAAACCTGCAAGCCCATTTTCCCCGTGTCTGGAAAAACTCTTCGCTAGGGTTTCTTGTCGTCTACGCACACTTTGAATTGAGTTTGAAGCCAAGCCAAGCCACCATGGTTTGTCTTAGAATTTGATCTAATGTTTTAATCATTCGTCTGTATGTATACTTGTTTGATTGATTCGGTGTAATGGTTATTGAATTTTCTGTTACTCTTTTTTTCCCTATTTTTTGGGTAGCCGCAAGGCGATTACATAGAGCTGCACAGGAAGAGGCACGGCTACCGCCTCGACCACTTCGAGCGCAAGCGCAAGAGGGAGGCGCGTGAAGTCCACAAGCGCTCTGAGCGCGCCCAGAAGGTCTTCTTCTTCTTGCCATTTTCGTTTTTGAATTTTTTTTTCCTTTTTCTTCGACAAGTGAGTTGACTTTTTTTTTTCAATAATTGATTTTTTGCTGGCAACAGGCGATAGGCATCAAAGGTAAGCAGATTGCCAAGAAAAATTATGCCGAGAAGGCCCTCATGAAGAAAACGTTAGTACTTTTCCATGTCTTTTAATGGGCCTTGCTTTATTTAATGTATGGGTACTTGCATGCCTCCGTGGGAGGATTCTTGATGCTTATTCATTGAGGCATTATGAGCATTTTATTGTAGAACTCTTAAACTATGCAATAATTTCATGCCTGATCGTGCAGTTTGATGCATTTGAAGTCCTATGCAGTCTCTAGTCTACAGGTTTAATGTATTTCCGCTTGAAGTAAACAAAATGGAGAACCCCAACTGGAAAATTTGCTTGACTAGTTTGTGAAATAATTTGTCTAAATTTGAAAGTTACGGCATTTTAATATAGTCCTTTGTTTTTTTGGGTCCTGTTTTCAATGCGCTGTCTGGTTATGGTGGAAAACATGCATAAGCATCTGCATTTAGCTAATCATATGCTTGCTTCTGAATTGATTGTTGCTGTGCTGTTGCTTTGCTTGTCATGCTTCATTTGCTGAACAGTCATTGATGAGTGATAATCATGCTTGTGGATAATGTTGTACCATTTCAATAGGTTGGCAATGCATGAAGAGTCAACATCTAGGCGCAAGGTGGATGATAATGTTCAAGAAGGAGCTATTCCTGCCTATCTGCTAGATCGTGAAACCACAGCACGGGCAAAGGTTGGTGTTTGAAGCATATTGCTTAATAACAGCATGTATGATATTCTGTTGGCTGATTGAGAAATTTATGTCTTGCACCATGTGTAGATCCTTAGCAACACTATAAAGCAAAAGAGAAAAGAGAGGGCTGGGAAATGGGAGGTCCCTCTACCTAAGGTAAGATAATATGATTTCTCCCTTTAGTTATACAATTCAAATGTTTCCCAGAATTTTTATATTTTGGAGTCAAGATCTTATCTTCCTTTTTCTTGTTTTATTTTTTAATGGGCTAGCAGTTCTATTAATGATCAGGACTTTTAATGGGGTTCTTTCTCCTTCTTTAGGTCAGGCCTGTTGCAGAAGATGAAATGTTTAAAGTTATCAGATCAGGCAAAAGGAAGAGTAAGCATGTTGCTAACATTTTTACTTGCTGCCATGAATTTTTGCTTTTGTTCTTTGGAAACTGCACTGTTAATTGTTCCTTTGTTCCTTTTCTGTACAAGATTAAGCTGTGCTGCTATTTGTATCTGCTTACTTTTATGATTTCCTTTTAGAAGGATAAGTTGCTGTTGAGCTCTCTGCTATTGCTCCTCATACATACAACTATGTGGCTGCTTTTCATTTTTGCAGCCAAGCAATGGAAGAGGATGATCACCAAGGCGACTTTTGTAGGAGCAGGTTTTACAAGAAAGCCTCCAAAGTATGAGCGATTTATTCGCCCTTCAGGATTGCGATTCACTAAGGCACATGTGACGCACCCTGAACTCAAATGCACCTTCAATCTGGAGATTATTGGGGTGAAGAAAAATCCTAATGGTCCAATGTACTCGTCACTTGGTGTTATAACCAAAGGAACAATCATTGAGGTAATTTTTTCTGGATCTAATTTCAGATGTCGCTAAACATAGGCTGCCTTCCATTGTTTAGATAACAAAACTCTTGTCCTCGACGTTAGGTGAATGTCAGTGAATTAGGTCTGGTCACACCAGCTGGTAAAGTGATATGGGGTAAGTCTATTCCTTACAATTTTTATTGCATTGGCAAATGTTGTTCTTATGATCTGCTCTCCTCTGGCCGTTATTGGTTTATTTGAATTATATGTTTGTTGGCTGCAGGGAAGTATGCTCAAGTAACAAATAACCCGGAGAATGATGGTTGCATAAATGGTGTACTTCTTGTCTGATATAGCATTAGAACAGCAAGGCAAGGAGAAATAGGAAAATTCTAACAGTTTCATTTTCAACATCTGAAGCCTGTCGATCTCCAGTGTTTGTTTTTTAGTTCTGTGTCCTTGCGGTCAACTGCTGGTTCGTAACATGGTATGGATGTTTCAGTTTTGACTATTTTGATGACTCGTTACGGACATGGGGCTGCCTTGCTTTGACGCAGTGATAGGCGAATTTTTGGTGCTTCAGCTTGTAGTCATACGCCCAAGAAGTTGGAAATTTCTACAACTGAACAGGGCCTAAATGATTTTCGACATCGTGTTTTTAGAGCCATACTACCATGGCCTTAAGTCCATAACCATGGAATGCATGATTCTGGTCGACATCCGCAAACGTATCATAAATTTTAACTGCCAACCATTTTCCGGATTCTAAATGGTTTTACTTCGACTTTTAAGCATGTCCTTTGGATTTCCATCAACAATTTGCAAAAGGTAAGTGTTTTCTATTTCTGGGGCCTAACCTTTTGTCCTAGTGGCGGGACGAATTCATCACGACAAAATTCTATCCATCATTTTAACTCGAAAGCTTAATATAACATAAATCCGTTAGATTATCCTCACTCTAATCAGGAACGTTGCGCAAGTTACAACAGTCGGAAGAGAAGCCTTTGCTACTAATTAAACAAGCCTTGAGTGGTCAAGTCAATCATCGATGTACTTGCGAATCTTGCAGTCCTTCGATCTGCATGGTCACAGTGCTGTCTCGTAGGACCCACCCGACAGCCTCCCATTGACGAATCCATGCAGTCCCTCGATCTAATGTCTTGCAAGGTTTGTTCTCTACATGCCGGCTCCAAAAAAAAAAAACAGAAACAAGTAAGTAAAATACAGTGCTCCAAAGCTGCAAACTTTGGTAAGCGATTGGACAGCATTAGAAATAGAAGACGGAAGAAAGATCTTGACGCGCATGGTGAGGAGCACGAGGGGACAAGACACTCCATCTAACACAAAAGAAATGTGGGATCAAGTTTTAATTTACCCGCGGGGCCGTTGGGTGGGGAGGGGGCCACGAAGGAACACCATTCACATCCATGTGAAATGGTTGATTGTTGGTTGCTTGGGAGAGTAGTTGTCGTCCAGATTTATTCTTTTACTGGGGTGATAGGGATTAAATTTTGAAACCTGTTTAGAGTTCGGATAATCTCTAGCTTTAACGTATTGAAGTGGCTTTGATTGGCTACCAATCCAACAGAACAGCCCCCTTGTCCCGTGTTGAGAAAGAAGCCATTTGAACAATCTGAATTCGGATTGGCTTCTCTGTGGCTTACGAGTAGAAGGATCAGCCGTCTGCGGTGGCATCTGAATTCCTCCGTTAATTAAACGCGGGCCCCAAAAAAAAAAAAAGAACAAAAATTTTAGTGATAAATAAACGAAATCATTCCGTGAGGACAAACAATGTTTTGCTACAAAAGAAAATTTCTTTTCCTTGGTCACGTTTTAAGCCGTCACCCGCAACAAACGCTTCACAATATAATATTCTTTATGCGAACCTATCTCAGCCAATGAACATTTTCCACGTCGCCATGATATGCCACATCACCGAAGCTCGACGGCCACGCCCTTCAGTCCTACTTGTCCGTACACGTGTTCGCGATTAGAAAATGATAGGAAAAGATCTCCCAGCCACGAAACTTCTCCTACCGCTTCCTATACGTCTCTGTGAATTAGCCTCTCTTGTTGTGTTATATATATATATATATATATATATATATATATATATATATATATATATTATTATTATTATTATTATTTATTTATTTTTATTTTATTTCCTTCTCGCCGCTTCAAAGCTCTCCCGCAATCTTGCATTTCTGTCTGCCAAAAAACACCCAATTTCTCAAGATTCGTAATTCGAAAGAAAGAAAGAAAGAAGGAAAAAGAAAAGGGAAAAAGCCGTAATCTCGAAGCGGTGCAGCATGGACGGCGAGGCAGTGCAACCGTCCACGTCGGAGAACGCCGCGTTCTCTTTCATATCCAGAGGGTGGCGAGAGGTCCGCGACTCGACCGACGCGGATATCCAGCTCATTCGATCCCGTGCCAACTCGTTCAAGAACTTAGCCTCCTCCTTCGACCGCGAGCTCGAGAACTTCTTCAATTCAGCTTCCAGTTCCTTCCTGGTGCCGTCTCTCAGGTCGCCCGGGCCTTCGCCGGCGGAAATCGATTTCGTGAAGAAGCTGCGGCCGAAAATTTCGGAGTTCCGTAGGGTTTACTCGGCGCCGGAGATAAGCAATCAGGTTCGGGAGAAATGGAGGCCCAGGGCGAGGCTGGGGATTGACTTGTCGGCTATCAGGAAGTCGATAACGTCCCAGGTGGAGGAAGAAGGGGACGGAGATGGGATTGTGGAATTTGATAGGATCTGGAGGGGGAGAAGAAGAGTGAGCTTTAGGAAGTTGTGGGGACAGGAGAAAGAGGACGGAGGGCAGTTTCGGGAATGGGAGCCGATACGGTCCTGGAAGAGGAGATTGCAGGAATTGGAGGGAAAACGTGAGTTGACGGATTTTTTTGAAGGTTTCAAGAGTAGTGGGTTCGTGGAGAAAGTTAAATCCAGTTTGGTACGCTATATTTGAATGAGTATTTGTTGCTTTCAGAAATTCACCATTTTTTGTTAGTTTATTTGACTTTGTTATGATTTGTTTTAGTTGTTATAGCTTGTTTAGTAATACCTATATCTGTCTTGGCAGAAATCAATCCGAAAGGAGGTGCAAGAGTCAAAGGTTAGGTGCCTTCTGCTCGCAATCCTTGACTTGAAATCTGATTGCTTGTTTGCCTATTACATATCTGGTTTAGTGTCACATAGCTCATTAAATTTGTTTCGTTGTGATAAAATTTCCTATGGTTGATTGGTATCATATGGATATTGATATATGGCTCATGGTCAGAAAGAAGCTTATGATCACAAATTTTGGCTTTCTTGCCAATTGCTTAATGAGGTATTTTTGTGAGCTTAGCTCTGGAGGCTTCTAATAATGTTTGAGGCTCTAATTATCATTATTATTATTTAATTTTCATCCCTAATTCTGTCTTCAGACACAGGAATTTTTCAATCATAGAGGGAAGATTCTAACAAATTCTCTAAATATCTTTATGACTTTTTATCCCCTTTTTTCAATACTCTTGATTGTATATTGAAGGGCAAGTCTTGGTGTAATGATAAGATGATAAGGTTATTCCATTGTGATTCATAAGTTCTAGTTTCAAAAACAACCTCTTTGTGTAAACAAGGTAAGGTTGTGTATAATTAACTTTTTAGACCTCATAGTGTGAGAGTCTTGTGTGCTAGCATGCCATTTTTTTTTTACTTTGGGCCCTTGGTTGTATGTTACAGCATGTTGTGGCAGCAATATCAATATGCTGAATTTTATTCTATTTTTAATGTGATGCATGGATGCATGAACTAAATTCTAGGAGATCTACCATGCTGAATATTTGCTTCTGTATGTCTAATGCAGGAAGTACAGCCACTGGATATACCAGAACTACTTGCACATTTAGTTAGGCAATCTGAGCCAGTTTTGGATCAACTAGGCATAAGAAGAGGCAAGTTATGGGCATTTTGTATTATTTTTGTTTTCCTGGGATGCATTTTTCTTTCAATTCAAAATTATTAGTATGTTGCTCGTATGCTTACTGTATGATGTTCTGCTTAAGAATATTCCATATGTTACTCTTATTCTTTGAACTGAAGGTATAACTATTTAATCATTGATGCTGAAAAATGCGGAGGACATTGGCTAGTCCTATGATATAATTATGTTCTGTTTGTAGAAGGGTAATTTTACAAGAAGAGGGTAATGAATGGATGAACAGACTGCAGATACACATTCTACTTTATATGTAAAGCTGTGTGAGGAAATCAGGCTGACGTGTTGATATAACTGTCTTCCTGATTTGAGTACAGAAGTTTTGCAACAGTCTCTCGAATGCATTCCTAAAAAGTGTATTAGTTTCATATGAATTGTGCTTCTAAAATTTAATACTGGTTTATTTTCCCTTTTTATTCAGAATTATGTGACAAGATAGTGGAAAACTTGTGTAGCAAAAGCAAGAATCAACTAGTGCTGCAGTCGCTACCCACTGGAGAATCATTTTCCCCAGAGAATGTCAATGCAAATGATGAACTAGACATGAGGATAGCCAGTGTCCTTAAGAGCACTGGGCATTGTTATGACGGTGGCTTTTGGACAGACTTCTCAAAGCATAAACCCTCAGATGGGAAGAGGCATGTTGCAATTGTTTCAACTGCTAGTCTTCCATGGATGACTGGAACGGCCGTAAACCCGCTATTTCGAGCAGCATATTTATCAAAGTCTGAGAAGCAGCAGGTCACCCTGTTAGTTCCTTGGCTCTGTAAGTCAGATCAAGAGCTAGTTTATCCCAGCAAACTCACTTTCAGTTCACCAGAGGAGCAAGAGAATTATATACGGAACTGGCTAGAAGAAAGGATTGGTTTTAAGGCTGATTTTAAAATATCCTTTTATCCAGGAAAGGTACATTCATAATCAGTTTTTGCAGTGTCTTGTTAGGCCTGATATATCATATCATAGTCAACGCATGATGGTTTTGTTGTTATTGTTTTCTAGTTTTCGAAAGAAAGGAGAAGCATAATTCCCATGGGAGATACTTCAAAGTTCATTTCCTCCAAGGATGCTGACATTGCTATCCTAGAAGAACCAGAACACCTAAATTGGTATCACCATGGCAAGCGCTGGACTGATAAATTCAACTATGTTGTTGGTATTGTCCACACAAATTACCTAGAATACATCAAAAGGGAGAAGAATGGGGCTCTTCAGGCTTTCCTTGTCAAGCACATAAACAATCTGGTTACACGTGCATATTGCCACAAGGTCCGCTTGGAACTGCTGATAGTTGGAACCTTTTTTATTTTCAAGCCATTTTCTCAATTGACTTGTTCAGAATTGTTATCTACTGGAGGTGGTTGAAGTAGAACTTCCTTCCAAATGTAGTTTCACCCATTGCTTTATTGAGATTTTGAGTCCTTAACCTTGTCATGTGACCTTAAATTGTTTCTAATACATTTATCAGGTTCTTCGCCTTTCTGCTGCTACCCAGGATTTACCAAAGTCTTTGATTTGCAATGTCCATGGTGTCAACCCGAAGTTTTTGAAAATTGGAGAAAAAGTTGCAGCGGAAAGGGAAGTTGGGCAGCAAGCCTTCTCAAAGGGCGCATATTTCCTTGGGAAGATGGTCTGGGCCAAGGGATACAGGGAACTGATAGATTTGCTAGCCAAACACAAGAATGATATTCCTGGCTTTAATTTAGATGTTTTTGGGAATGGAGAGGATGCACATGAGGTTCAGAGTGCAGCCAAAATTCTGGATTTGAATGTCAACTTTCTGAAAGGAAGAGATCATGCAGATGATTGTCTTCATGGGTAAGGATCTCATGGGAATACTAATGTTTTATTAGAACACTGAAATTTTAATTCAGAAAGAAAGGATAGTATTTGGGATTTCCACATTTTCATTGATATTTCCAGAAAACCACTTTGGGAATGGGGGCAGGGGTGGCCTACTGAAATGTTTTGTGTTGTTGCATGCTAATAAATGTTGCAGCAGTGGACATTCCCCCTACTTATGCCTTCTTTTTGTGCCCCTCATCCTTTACAACATTCTCTTTTCTAATTTCATTCTATCAACTTCCTCTTCTTTGCTTGAAGGTACAAAGTTTTCATAAATCCCAGTGTCAGTGATGTGCTCTGCACTGCCACTGCTGAGGCACTTGCGATGGGAAAATTTGTTATATGTGCAGACCACCCATCAAATGAGTTCTTTCGATCATTTCCCAACTGTTTGACTTACAAGACATCTGAGGACTTTGTCACAAAAGTGAAGGAAGCATTAGCAAATGAACCTCGGCCACTTACTCCTGAGCAAAGATACAATCTCTCATGGGAGGCCGCCACCGATAGGTTCATTCAATATTCTGAGCTTGATAGGCTCTTGAACGATGTCAATGCTGATGCAAAATTGAACACAAAAGATCAGAAAGGCATCATAAAGGCAGCCTCAATGCCCAATCTGTCTGAGATGGTTGATGGAGGGTTGGCATTTGCACACTACTGTCTTACAGGGAACGAGTTCCTTAGGCTCTGCACCGGAGCAATACCTGGTTCACGCGACTATGACAAGCAGCATTGCCAAGACCTGCATCTCTTGCCTCCGCAAATAGAAAATCCCATATATGGATGGTAAGTAGCTAAAATTGTTGGTCCTGCGACCTCTTACCATCATAATCCCACCCTCCGTATTTAGGTATTTAGATCCCTGATAGGGTTTCTTATAGTTGGAAGGTATTGCATTGCATGTCTACCATTGATGCATTTATCTCTTAAGAGTGTGTATTTGGAGTTAGCCGAGAGCCACATCAAGATTTTGTTGTTTCTTCGCGTCAAAAGATACAAATAGATGCCAAACCATGTAGTCAAATGCCTAAACCTTAATGTAATGTAAGAAAGTTGTAATTATTATTACGTCGGGTGAAGCTAGAGACATTTCTTCTGCGTTCCCTCTCGGTTTTTATGCTCTCGTTTCTATGTGTTTGATTTCCCTCTTCTGTGCATGACTAGTATGCTTTTTATCGTACTTCTATTATTGATTTATGGTTGATTTGTTAAGGGGAGGAAAAAGGGTAAATTTTTTTTTTTTTAAAAAAAAGAGAAGGAAAACAAAAATAGATTCACGACGTATACGTAATGGATTGGGTTCATCGTGCAACTGGGCAGCTGTAATGCAAAGATGGCTTAACCGGGAACGGCAAAATAAAAGTCCTCTACTAATGTTCGGCCACCAGAGACCGATACCACAGAATATTTTTGGCTTCACAGCGCGCTTCTCCTCAACAGTTGTTCTGCTGCCGCTTACCATGGACCCAATATTCCAAGACTCCCGGTCTCACAGTAGGCCCCGCTCGTTGGTTTGTATAAATTGTAGTATCCTCCAGAAGCACGGCCTGTCTTGCGTGGACTTTGGATGCTAATTGACAGGCCTAAAGCCCAAACAGTTAGTGGGCAGAGGGAAGAGCGACTTGGTAAAGCAAAAATTTTAATAACCGAATGGCCCCCACCCCCCCCCCCTCTCGGTTGTTCATTATGTGGAGAAATTAGTAAGTAGATTAGGTTTATCTTCTATATGATACAAACAATCAATTATTAAGATATGATTTATGATACAAAGTGTTGATGTTAAAGAACCTCCCCCCCCCCCCAAAAAAAAATCTAAAATTATTATATTAAAAACAATTGGCTATTTCATTGATTTTAATGGCTCCGGACATGTAAACGCACCTCATCACTTCTCTACTCGAGTTTGTTGGCCACACGCATACAAAGAGTACACGGAGCAATGCCGTGCGGAGGTTGAAGGCCTAGGGGTTGTGTGTAAATCACAAAAATTGGGGGGAAAGACATGAAATCCGACAAGAGGTACTTAGATCTCTAAGAATGGTAGATGTATTAAGGTGTTCATGCTTTTTTTTTTTTGCGGGGGGGGGGTGAAATAAGCAAAACAAAGTGGCAATTGAGTAGTTATGAGTTGTTAACTGAATTCATTAATGAGAAAAGACCAACTCAAAAATGTGAATGAAAATGAACAGGGATCGCCCCTCTGCTTAAAGGCAGATGTGGGTTATGTCCTGTTGCGAACAACCAACAAGGTAGCCCCCTTCTCGGCGTGTAAGTGAAATGAGAGAGAGGGAGGAGACCTATGGGCCACCTGCTACCCTGTCTGTAAGAGATGGACCATCTGAAGTGGTCCAAGTAATCTTTACCTGGACAGGTTCCCTTCCTTTGCTTTTTTTATTTTTATTTTTATTTTTTTTTCGAGTAGAGGAGGGAGATTTAACTATCATTATCCCTGAAGTTCGAATTTCATATCTCACCCCATGTTTTAAAGAAATCCACGATGAAAGGTATGAGTTAAAAAAAAAAAAAAAAACTGAAATTGACCTCTGGCATTTAGTCGTCAGTTCTGCTTCAAGTAGAAGTTGCACTCCCGTTTTGTGTTTTTTAAGTAGACATGGAAGACGCTAGATGGATTTTTTTTTTCTTTCATAAGGACGAAAGATTAGGAAAAAAGAACATAATCACTAAGACTCGAATACAAAATCAAAATATTTTATCGAAGTAGTTGTGCTAAAAGCAAGTGACAAAGATGAATAAATTTGACGACGAATATGGGAATACATAAAAAACCAAGTGGAACTAAATGGAGAAGAATTGAATGATGTGATGCGCTTGGAAAAAGTCACAAGAACAAAACATGTAGTATGCCACTCCCCCTAGTGTTAAATTGGGAATCTCGTCATTGTAGAGCAATATCAATAATAAAAAACGACAACCTAGAGAGTGTTCAGAAATCATATAGGATCCAGAGGTTCCCTCGTCTCTCAAAACATTATTTCAGCGCCCAGCAAATTGATGAACAGGGGACTCTTTTTTTTTTTTTGGGGTTCAATTAATTTACCAACTTTAACTGCATTTAGAACGTGTGCTATTTGCAAATCTTCAACTGGAGGGAAAAAAAATTGTTACATCAAGATTCAAGATGAAAGCTGCCTGCCTCCAGGGAAAAAGAAAGATGACAATAAGAAAAAGAAAAGGAAAACCATGAGTTCGCTTTCTTTCTTTTCTGTAATTGCATATCATCAATTGAATTGGTTAGCATGCCATAAAGGGGAAGAGAGTGCCTATTTGGGTCCTTCTGAGACCAACAAGGAAACTTGACTAAAATGATGTTTCACCGTGGATCGTGTCAAAAGCTTGTCACATGTATCTAAGCTGATTTTAATATTTAGTTTTGTCTAGATGAAAAGAAATACTTCAAAACTATTTATAACAATTACGTAATTGATGATTCGATGGATTTTTTAAAATATTAATTTGAATTAAGTCTTTTTATTATTATTATTTATTTTTAATAAATAAAAATTTGTATTAAAAAATAGAATATGAAGTTCAAAATTCATTAATACAAAAATCAGTATTAAAATAAAATTTACTACGACCCTAAAGATTTATCCTGTTTATAGGGAAATTGGATGTCTTGGTCCACGGGCTGAATGACAGATTGCACATTTTTTCCGAGGTTCCCAAACAATACAATAAACGGCTGGAGACTAGCTAAAAAGATACAAGACATTTTCTTGATAATGAAGTGAATAATATTTGGCACAGGAAGGCTGTCCGTGCTTTCTGAGGCACAAAGCCCGCCGATTTATTCAATCAGGTTCAGAAAGAAGCTACCCCCCCCCATGAATTAATATAGTAATAACATATAATTAAAACAAAAAGGTAGTGTACGGGTCATTTGGGATCCAGTGGATCAGAGGGCGAATTGATTCGGAGCTGATTTGTTTGATTGTGAGTTACTTTGTAGGATGTGAAGACCGACGTCGATTGTGAATGGAAGGGATTCCCCACTAGAAAACATTGGGGTGGCTGCCTGTTCTATAAACTATATACTATACTAGACTAGACTAGACCTTTTCACAGGTTGATAAGATGTTAGTGCATTCTATCTTTTTCATTAGACTACGATAATTATCATCTCCCTAAGGTTTATAAAAAAGGCAACACCTTCAATTGTCATATTCCAATTCTTTTTTAGGCATTACAGGACTAGTCATTATCTTATTTTTAAAATAACTCGTTATGTGTGTAGTATTCACGCTTATATAGTCTAAGATCTCCTTTTCCTCTATAATATGGGAGTTGAGTAGTTTTCACCCGTTATATTTTTTCACACCGAATTTATTGACGACCTTGTCGATGTTATTGGACATGCACCGAATAAGGTTTTCAGCATTCCGCACTAAGTCGAGGGTCCTACGATGGACAAGGGTAAATTTTGATACCACTTGTCATAGAATCATTAACTTTTTTTCAAAAGACAACCCGTTAAAATATGTAGTACCTACACTTATATAACCTAAAATATTTTTTTTTTTGGATAATATAGAAGTTGGGTAGTATTGACCCGTTACACTTCTGCGTTACACTTCTGCCTTGCAGCACATACTCACCTTTTTAATTTATGAATAATAATAATAAATTATTATCATTATCTTTAAAATAATAATGAAATAAAACTCAATTTATTATAATTAATAATTATGATAAATTATTACTTTTATTTATTTATTTATTTCACATGTCTTTTCAATTTATTTATTTTTTAATTCAACATATAAAATAGTTAACATAGTAAGTAAGTAAGTGCAATAAAAGTTTGGTTAGGTGAATGGAGTAAAATAGAACGGAAATAGGCGGGGCCTCTAGTTTCATGTCTCAAAAAGTTTTTTTTTTCTTTCTTTCTCTTTTTAAATACATGATACATAAATAAGTAAAGTAAAATATGCAATCGATTTTTTTTTTTTTGATAATACATTGTATGATATTTATTTGTGCATTAATCTTACTTATTTTCATAACTTGCTTGGTTTTTTTTTTTTTAAAAAAGATTATATATGAGGTCTTTAAGTAATCTCGCCTCGTCCCATTCTTGCCCTACCGGTGTTCTTCCCCGTAACTTTTTTGCCTTACAAAATAAGATCATAAGGAGAGTAAAGTTAGGCACGGCCCCCTTGTTCTTTAATTGGGCTCGTAAGGGTTCCCCCCACCCGGCAATTTGACGGGTAAAAAAGCAATGCTGTTTAGATGATTCGTCGGCTTTATTTTACGCGGTGGAGAAATATAGGGAAAGAGGGTCCAAGGCAAGACTTGGATGTGACGCTTGTCCTGCCTAACGGACCACTTTGTCGACCCAAAAAGTGTTTTTGCATAAGCAGTGTCATGTGCACCATACAAAAATATGAAACTACAACAACCGAACCCAAAAATAAACTCTACATCCTACATGCATATAATTGGTTATATAAAATTAGTGGCATGGGTATGAAGGAGTTATTTCTATTATGTATAGACGATTATGCATATATATATATATATATTATAAAAAAATTAACTAATAAATTATTATTATATTTATAATTTTATATATTTTATAATTATAGAACTTGATTTTCAAAAAAAAAAAAAAAAAAATCCTACATGCGTTCCCTGTCGTGAGTCCAGTAGTGAGCATCAGTTCTTTTGGTTAGCAATTCCTGCCAAAAAAAAAAAAAAAAACGCCTGGGACTTAGATTCTGCATGTCAGAATGGAATTGATAGAAGCATTGGCTGGCGGGAGACAAAATTTAATTAACAAGGAGGTCGTGCAAAAGAAAACCATAATCATATAATTTTGGAAGGCATCTCGATAACCAAAACTAAAATTGATGGAGTAATGATTCTTTATATATATATATATATTTTTTTTTTTATATAAATGAAACTAAAATTGATATGATGGGATCAAAGGAAGTTCTTTTCATCATGCCTACATCATTGTGATCAGAAAAGGCCAATCCGAATTAGATGATTAGAAAAATTGAAGACATGATTTTAATGCAGCCAAGCCAAAAATCTCCCCACAAGTTTTGTCGGGTTCTACACTGTGCTACTTGTATTTGTGCAAGGGAGAAAGAACCTAACCTTTCCATTTTCGTTCTTTTCGACGGCTGCTGCTGGTTTTCGGCCCCAGCTAGCGTGAGTGCACCCAGCCGGCAAGGCTCTAGGTGGGCTACGCTCCAGTACGGGCCTACCCGGGGGGGAGGGGGGGGGGCGTGAATCACCGGGCCTCATTGTGGCGGCATAAATGTGCGAGCCGTCGGGTGAGAGGAAATTTTAAGAATAACATCAATATTGTAATTTTCTCTTCTCGAGTTTTGCATTCTAATATATATATATATGAATGAAAACTACACAAAGTTTCTTTATGATTTGTCTCACAATTTAATAATTTTTTAATAAAACAAAATAAATCTCATATATAACATAAAATACATTTCTGAATAAATATAATATCTATTAAGAAATATTTTGAATTTAATCATTTGTATAATATTCATCCAAAAATATTTTCTATCCAATGGTTTTAAACAAGAAGAAAAGCGAAGGGACTGAAAAATAAAAGAATGATTTTGAGACTTTTCCAAAATGTTGAAAGTGACGGTAAGCTAAAATTTTTAAGAAAAAAAATTCTTTCATGGTCTACAAAATATTTTCTCCACTTTTGTGCCAAATTGAAAATTTTAAAACTTTTTCACGTTCTTCTTAAGTTTTCTCGTTTTATTTATTTTTTTTTGTTGAAACATAAAAAATATTTTTAATTCGTCATAATTTTTTTTGTCGCGTATTCTTCTTTGCTACTTTCCTTCCTCAACTTGCCTCCCGAACAATGTAATATTGTTTTTTTTTTTTAAGGGATCAGAAAGTTTTAATTATTCTTAATTGTTTTCTCACAAAAAATTGTTTTTTTTTTTATTCTTCTCAATTCATAGTCTCCACTGCATAACCTATCATCTGCTATTAACAATTTAGAAAAGAAAAGCACTTGATGAACAAAGAAGCAATTGATATAGTTAGATTCAATTAATAAATGATGCATAATCATTACATTAGTACTAATACAAAAATAAGGTAGTGAATAGAGCATATTTCTTATAACAATAAAAAATTGAGTTAATGAATAGAAAAAGGTGAACATGTATTATTGTTAATTGATTAAGTGATCTCCACGTGTCTTGCTTCCATAAAACAAAAAGCTTATGAATTATCACTACTGATAATGATTATTGTATAATATAATAAATACAAAATAATCCTAAATTAATTTTTTATATTTAATTTTATTTATTCATAAAATTTAAATAATTTACATTTATATTATTTTTAAAGTTTTGTTATATATATATATGATTTAATTGTTGACATGCGTTGTTGGGAACAATATCTCGCCGTTCGCCGGCCTTCACACCCGCCAACCCCAAAATTGGTGGACCAAGCCACTCTTAGCTTTTCGATAAACGCGCTCAACACGCGGCGCCGCTGCAAGTGGCGTTTGTCGCTTCCACAGACAACGTCAGATGTCCATGACACTACTTTCACTGTGAGCATCCTAGTGGAGATCGCACGCCCCTGTACACGGCATTAAAAAGGACCCCAAAAAAAAAAAAAAAAAAATATATATATATATATATATATATTGGCAGTGCAAATAAAAGAAATGTCAAATAAGAACATTTATTAACAAATATAAAAATATAAATTAATTATATTTCATTTGTTGAAATAAATAAATGAAATTAAAAGTAATTTTTTAATAATATATATATAAATATTTATATATATATGTTTAGTTATTTTTATTTTTTTCCCTGTAAAAAGGCTGAATGGCGATTCCCCAAGAAAAAGTCGGGCGATTCCTACGTGGCAAGAGAGATGCGAAGGAGGGTACAAAAGGAGGAAGACGTAAGTGCAATGAGCATACGACACGTGTTCCCAATCAAAATCAAAAGCCGACAGCGACAAGCTAGAAGGTTGAAGTCCTCAACCAGCAGGCATTAAAGCCAAAGGTCGCTGCGGTTCCACCCGAGAGCCATCCTCCCCACTGGTTGGTTGCTTTATTGACTTGTGACACGTGGGTCCCGCTTCATTCCTGGAAGTCTTGATTTAGGCCGTGGGGCCACGCGGCGTGACGAGAGGGGCAAGGGGAGGCGAATCTTCATTATTAAAGACAAAAAAAAAAAAAAGGGAAAGAAAATCGGAGAAAATGACAGAGGGCCCACTTATTTGACGCGTGCATAGTACGAGTTAGGGAAGGTGGGGTCTACTTTGTTTGCAGCAAAAGTCCAAACCCAACTTCTTTTTAAAAAGGGCGTGCTTTATTTATTCAAGTGAAAAAGAAAAAAATTTAAAAAAAAAAACACTGCTTTATTGATTTCTAATTTTGGCACGTGACTTGGACGCGGTGGTCACCCGACGGCGTGCCTAACTCGGTTTTTCACGCGTGGAACGACCTTATGGCAAGCTACGGTGTGAATTAACCTTGGACTGCTGGATTCAATGCCCCTACCTCAGATATATAGTCTGATCTAAACGGTTCAGCGCTCGCTAGAAAGAGACTCCTGATACTTTTCTTCGTTGGGAAGCTGACGTGGCAATTCTTGACACCATTCGGGTAACGGTGGGAAATTACCATTGGTGATTTGTTTGGACCTGCGAGACCGAGAATTTTTTAACGCAAAAATTCACGTGAGAAAAACGAATTTTGAGGAAAATTTTTGCACGGAGGGCCCCCACACGGGTAGGGATGCAGTTCAATGTTTGAAGCTTGACGGCATGATCATTAATCTTAGTGTCCAATTCCTAATAAAAGCAATGATTGGCTAACAATAGTCTGATTTCTCCTGCAAAATTGAATACAAAAGTCTTGATATATTCCGTATCATGTATCAATAGATATGGCTGTACATTACCCCATATGTTCTCCTGTTACCAACCCCTCCACTACCTGAGTTCACTTTGACAAGATAACACTCATCCATCGATCCCCCAGTCTATGTGTCATTCATTTGTGAGCAATGAATTCTGCTATATTGGCCTATTGTGACTGGTAGTTAAATGCGGACCTGTGGTTATCTCTGGAAAACTTCATCATGGTCATGAAAAGACGATCTCAAAGTACCTTGAAATGAAAAAGAAGTTTATCTTTTGCAGTGTGACTGAGATGTCAAATGGTACATGAGACATTTGACTCGAGTTCTTACCAGAACACTATTTCCCGTTTATCCTCAAGACGTTTGCTATATATTTTTGCATATGTAAGATTACACGAAACAAAACCTTGAGCGTGTCTGTATGTATACGTGCGTGCGTGTTTGTGTATTATTATTTTTTTTTATGTCGGCATTGGCCACTGGTGTGATTACGGCAATCTAAACACAAGTTGCCTTAATTATTAGTAGTAGCTGCTTTTATTTTTCCTTTTTTTCTTTCCTACTCTATTGTGGGCATGGTCTTAAAATCTTTCTTTTCTATTCCTATTGTTTATCTAAGAAATCACCGTCTGATCTCATGGTGTTGGCCAATTGGAATTGTGCAGACTTCTTTTCCCCGTTTGTCGGTACATTGTCCGGGTAACTTTGGAAGTGCAATTGTGGGGAAGCCGCCCCATACCTGAAAGTGACTGAACCATTCAAGAATCATCCCAAGAAAATCAGGCCAAACAAATTTTTTGGTGATTTAGTTAGACGTAATGGACAAGAGAAATTAATTCTTACTTTTATAATCTCTCTTACAAATGTATGCGAGATTTGACCATAGGTCTCTAGAACAGAAACCCCAGCAATAGACTTCAATTAACCTGGTTGACACTTACATGACATAATTCAAATACAATTGGAAAGGAGTATAAATAACTCCATGCACAAAAAAAAAAAAAAAACATTTATATAGACTAATAGGAGTCTGGGAACAGGAAATGAGATAAGAAAGCCCACTATTTAGCTTAACCTTGGAACAGAGTTGAGCAAACAATTTTTTCATCACCAAATTATATACATGTATGTACGGGTATGGATGTAGCAGATATATACACATCTGTACGTAGAAAGCTGTAAAAGCTCGGAGAATGGAATGCATTCAATTCAAGGTTTACCATCCTCAATGGTGAAAAATCTAGATGGGGGCCCCGCTTTCTCTCACAAAAAATAGTAAATCTCTGGTATACGAAGTATTTATTTCATGAATCAATTATGATCATGATGGGTGATAATGATGCAAGGATGGAAATTTAATTTCATCATTTCTACACACATACTTATTAATTCCACCTTCGGGCTTTCACCCTGATCCCTTTGTCTTCTGTTATGCTCCTTTTTGAAACATACAATCATATATAAATTATTTAAGATGCCCTCAATCCTTTAGAAATGGTAGTAATGGTGGTCATTTTCTATTGAAAAGAACTTGGAATTCCTGAGAAAAGACAACAGTCCGAAGACAACAATAATGAATTCTCTATAGACACACTTCGGACCATGAAACAACACCACCTACTAGCTTAAAATATTTTTCAGTAAACATTCACCATTAAGCTTAAGAATATTCAATATGGCGGCAAAGGAATCGAAGGCCTGGCGATTACTTGATGTGATATGTGCCAATTATGTTCTGAGGGAATTGGCGTAATACCATTAAGGCGACATATCGGTACGGGCATGTACTGGGGGTAAAATAACAATTTGCACTGAAAAAAAAAAAATTGTAGAGATGAAGATTTAATTAGATTGAGTTGGTTGTCAAATCAGCGACAGGATGAACTTAAAAAATCAATTGAATTGAAAATAATAACTACAATCAAATGTAAATTATAGCTCTCTCAAATAGTTTCATTCAGTTGTATATAAAACCATTTCTTTAGAGTCGCCATCATAATGGCCAAAACTTTTGCTCCCTCAGATTCCATTATGGAAATTTCCTCCACGTATTGTCTTAATCAAAACCACAAAAAACACAAAGGAACACTTCTAGGATATGCTACCTACCAAAAGCACTACTACAATTAATAATGTGCTGTGACGAGTAAAACCAATTGGCAAATTTGGCCTATCGATTAATGGCTTGCAGCTAGACTTGTTGCTTATCGAGTAAACATACTGCCAAGCCCCAATGTTCTGGTTTGATACACATTTCAGTACAAATTTGCATATAGTTCAAATTTAAACGACAATCCCGAACCAATAAATAAATAAAACAGAGGAACCAATGGAAAGCGAAACCTCAACATGGTCAACAGCTAAAGTAACCGTAAAAAGAATTTATGAAACGAGTTTGCTTTTTCTTCAAAAATTTGAGAAAAAACTCATCCTGGTTTACTTCTCCAGAGCTTAAAGGCATGACAAGGACCACAGTTACTGTTTTCTTTTTTTTTATTATTAAAAAAAAAATTGGCGGAGAGGTTGACCTTGCTTTACTTCTCAATTTACCCTCCAAACATTGGCCTTTCAGATTTGGCTGGTTCTCCAAATTTTGACGAAGATTCTTGCACAATTACGGTATGCAGTGCAGGGCTAGACAATTAGTCCTGCAGCACTGCATCATTTTCTTGAATGCTCATGGCTCATATTACTCTCGCAAGCATAAATGTCATGAGTAGCTTACCTAAGTAGAATCTATGCAGTGTACAATATGGGAGATAGTCAGCTATCATGCTATCGGCCTCGAAGATTGGACAGACGCTACCAGAATTTTCTGGTGCCGATTCAATATGGGTCTGACCAGACGGGGTGCTTCCAGATAAGTGAGATCATAGGCACACTTTTTGTAGCGGCTCCCTGTAGTATTGAAATTAGTTAAACCCGACGCGGCAGGAAATTTTTTCAATTTCTTCCTAGTTTTGATAAAAGAAACATAGGAAAGGCAGAAATAGATGCTCACCTTTAATTGGAAATTAATTGCAAAAATAAAGCCGACTACATATGTCAGTACCCATATTTGCGAATTAATTGCGCTAATTACCGCATGATGTAATGTGGTATACCAAATGTAGCTCTCGATACTGATTGTCTTTAATTTAAATAATGCTCCCTTTCACATAAAAAGCATGAAATATTATATTTTTATGGTGATGGTGAAATTTTTTTCCTCAAAATTGTGCTCATACATATAGCTTTTAGTGAGAGATAATTATAAGTGGTTTCAATAGTCTTCTGGTCATCTTCTCATCCTTTGTTTCTTATTTCTTATTTTTCATTAGTAGTATTCAGCCAAATCCTGTAATTATTTCTCAAAATTCTAATGACTATTTTAGGCTCCTGTGGACTTCTTTTCGGACGCGTTCTAAGAAATATAACCGAATCATATGCATCAAAGAAGGCAAAAGCGCAGTAAATTGGCTTTTTATGATTTAAAATTTACAAAAATAAGCGAAATAGATACAAGATAAATATTAATTTATCATTATATTAATTGTTGTTAATTATTTTGAATAAAAAAATTCATCAATTATAATTAAAAATTATAATAAATTGATATTTATTTTACTTGTTTATATAATAGAGATGTGTATTTCACTTGTATCTATAGGGTTGTCGATGATTTTCATGTAGGTGAGATGAATTATTAAACACCCATTTTTTTTTTTAAAAAAAAAAGAAAAGAAAAAAAGCGAGAAGAATAATAGGTAGTCGGTAGGCTAAATACATTTAATGCACATATGCTGATGCATGCATTTGATTGCATCTCATCTTCGAATTTCGAATATTTTTCGATTAATTTTCTGCTTTAGTAGACAAATTATGTCACATATTAGATATTTATGTAAGCGGCAGTTGGTATTATTAGGGAAATTTTAATTTTAAATCGAGGTTAATTAAACTTTAAGAATTGAGGAAGGAGATAAAAATTAAATCACCAAACTTTTCTATAGAAGATGATACGCTTGCCTAGGGGATGCAATATTGAGCTCATATTTCTACATTTATGCTTTTTAATTTTGAGATATATAGTTAGATAATTAGGTGTAAACCCTTCTGAGCATTAAAGTGGGTGTTGTAGTGGTTGGTTATGCGTTCCTTAGCAACTTAATTGCTTTATCTTGAAACTGTGGCATGGCATCCAGCCACAAAAGATGTATCACAAAAAATGCAGATAGAAAAGTAAAACAAAGAAATTGAAAAGGACAACGAGAAATTTATTGTTGATTTGAACAATACGGGGCCCCTCCATTTCCAACCCCACAGTTTTCTTCATCATCATTTTCTTTCTTTCTTTCTTTCTTCATTTATTTTCAACCAAGCTTTTGGGGCTAGGAAGGAGACGTTTCCTCATTCTTCTGCTGTTTGTATCTTCTGACACACTTTGAGATAGCTCTTTCTATGCAAACCTTTGTTTTTTTTTTTTTTTGGTCAGAAAAATCTTTGTTTTTTCATATCATCACTTGCATACAAATACAAATACACGTAAATCCCCCACTCCACCCCCCTCTCTCTCTCTCTCTCGCTCTCCCTCTAGAAAAGGGATTCTTGATAGATGATCAAATTAAGTTGCCAAGGGGAAATCAATGGATTTGAAAAGGGAGGGTCAAATCAGTGAAGTTCCCTTGTTTTGATCTGTTCGCAGTTACCTTATCACTCAAAGGAGATGGATATAGAGAAGAAAAGAGAGGACTTTAGTGTATGAATACCATACTTTCCTAGTTACACACACAACCCACCTCAAATCAAGGAAAAAACACAACATGTAGACATGAATAAAATCTACTCTAGTAGCCACCCAATTGCTTGTCTCTCAGAGTTAAGCTCTATTTTTCACTTTTGTGCTTTGGATTCGTTCGAATTATGCAAGAAAATAGGGTCATTGTAAATGATGTGGATAATGGTTCACTAAAAAGACGGGCATCTTTTTCTCTTTATAACATCCCTATTTCCTTTTCAGTGGGAAAGCTGCCAGATTTGAGTCTGACATATGGCTTTCTGTAAGAGACTGATAATACTATAGGCATAGACTGGGTTGGTGTGCGATGCTTTGTGTATCTCTACTCCTTGCACGCTCTCAATTATTGGGTTTTAGGTCATTGTAAGCGAAGATTCTTTCTTTCCTTTGCAGTGCAGATGATCATGAAGCACGTGCAAACTCAGATTTCCATCAGAACAGGTTCTAAATTATATAAAACTTTTGCAATAATCAATAACCATCATATCTCCTCTCCTTTCCCTATCTTCTTCTGCTCCTCTCTCCTAGACATGTTACTTGAATCTCTAGAAGATGAAGAAGTGAACAAAAATTATTTCTTTGTGTTTTTCAAATGGAATTCTTTGATCCCCATTGATCTTCTTGGTTACTCAACAGTAGCAGTACTAACCCTTTTCTTGTTTGGTCAGACTCAAACCTTCACTGAGACAAGATTGCCCCGTCTCCTCACTAAAGCTGTACACTTCACTGATGCTCTGTGTACATATGTGTGCATTTAGATGGAGTTGAGAGAGAGAGTGGCGTGTTGGGCTTTGTGTGCTTTGAATTTGATACGTGGATGTGAAGGTTAACTAATTGACGTGGTGTCTTTTCAGAATAGAAGATCATAATTTCCAAAGAAAACCAAACCCGACGATGGCGACGTTTTTTCATGGGAATCCGGAAATCCAGGCGGCAGCAGCATCAGCAGAGGGCCTCCAAACCCTCGTACTCATGAACCCTACTTATGTCCAATATTCCGAACCTCCTCTGCCTCCTCCTTCCAGCAACCTCGTATTTCTCAACTCTGCTGCCAGCAACCTCTCTCAGCCACCGCACCTCTTACACGCGCCACCCAACACTCAACAGTTTGTCGGAATCCCTTTGGACTCTAGCTCCCATGACGCTTCTTCCGCTTTGCATGGACTCTTTCCGCGTGTCCATTATAATCTTTATAACCCAAATGATCCTGACTTGGCCGCGCGTGAAACTGCACGTGCCAAGCAAGGTCTCTCTTTGAGCCTCTCCTCTCAGCAGCAACCTGTTTACGGATCAGTATCGCAGGCTCAAGCGTTGTCTGGGGAGGATATGAAGGTCTCCGGCAGGTCGGTGTCATTGGGTTCAGGTGCGACCAACGGCGTCTCCGGTACGCAAGGGGTGCTGTTGAGCTCAAAATACTTGAAGGCCGCTCAAGAGCTACTTGATGAGGTTGTTAATGTGAATAACTGTGGGACTAAGAGCGAGTTTCCAATAAAGGGTTACATTATTAATAGCAATAAGGTCGTCGGAGAACTATCCAACGGAGAAGCATCCGGTGGGGGAGAAGCTAGTGGTAAGCGTGGAGCGGATCTTACTACTTCAGAGAGGCAGGAAATTCAGATGAAGAAGGGAAAGCTAATCAACGTGATGGACGAGGTATTGGCTTATGAATACATCTGCTTCTCACCTTTTTGCCTGCTTTGTGTTGTTGGGGTTTTATAATTATGTTTATAAAATGAAGCTAAGTTCAACCGACAAATACCATGGTTTTCTGGGTTGGCTAAGGAAAATATTGGTTAAGAATATGCAGAATTGAATAAGGTCTCTATCATTAGCAGAGACTCATTAATGGGAATTGAGTGAAAACTTATGTCAGGTGCCCTATCCAAGAAACAAAGTCCCAAGAGATAGAAAAAAAAAAAAAAGCTTAAAAATTTGACCATTGCCAATTTGTATATATAGGAACAGAGGAGGCCAGAGCTTCATGTGGTTTCCTGAATTTGAAAACCAATACCCTTTTAATGGAGCAATTATTGGAATAAATTGTTGTTACTTTCCTGTTATCTTCAGGTGGAACAAAGGTACAGACAGTATCACCATCAGATGCAGATAGTGATATCCTCGTTTGAACAAGTGGCAGGAATCGGTTCTGCAAAGACATACACGGCGCTTGCACTGCAGACAATGTCAAAGCAGTTCCGGTGCTTGAAAGATGCGATAACGGGCCAAATTATAGCCGCGAACAAGAGCCTAGGTGAGGAAGATAGCCTGGGAGGAAAGATTGAGGGTTCACGGCTCAAATTCGTCGAACATCACCTTCGACAGCAACGAGCACTTCAGCAGGTGGGAATGATGCAGCACAATGCTTGGAGACCACAAAGAGGATTGCCGGAAAGATCAGTTTCAGTTCTTCGTGCTTGGCTCTTCGAGCACTTCCTCCATCCGTAAGCTTTCTCCCAGTTCCAGTACTTGCCATGAAAAACAAGTTCTGTTTTTCTAGTAACTCCATTTGGTTCATTCCCTTTGCCATCTGATTTCCAACATTTTGGTTTCTATATGCCTTTATTTTCTCGCAATTGCAGATTTTTTTGGTCTATTTTTATCCAACTTTAACTTATCAACTTGCGTTTCAGCTATCCCAAGGATTCAGATAAACACATGTTGGCAAAACAAACGGGGCTTACAAGGAGCCAGGCGTGTACCATCTGTGCATTTCTGTGTTGTTTCTCTTGATGAGAAATATGTATTGTTTCTTACAAAGTAAAATGTTCTGTTGTTTCAGGTGTCCAACTGGTTCATAAATGCTCGCGTTCGGCTTTGGAAGCCAATGGTGGAAGAAATGTATTTGGAGGAAACTAAGGAACAAGAACGGAATGGAACAGAAGAGAAAACAAGCAATGGTGAACAGAAGGACGATTCAGGTTCAAAGTCAGGCCTACAAGAAAAGAGCTCGGCTGGTGACAGCCAAACCAAGGGTTTCAACTCCGTAGACAATTCACCAAGACAGAATGCTCCTAGGATTTCGATGTCAACAACTCTGCCCTCTCCGTCCCCTGTCGGAGTAAGCGTGCGAAACCATTCTGGATTCTCCCTCATAGGGTCATCTGAATTAGAAAGAATCACACAAGCAAGTCCAAAGAAACCAAGAAACACCGAAATGATGCAATCTCCGACTATAGTCCCTTCAATAGGCATGGATGTGAAGCCTGGCGAGGCAAACAATGAGCAGGTTTCCATGAAATTCGAAAGCGAGCGGCACAGCAGAGATGGCTTCTCATTCATAGGCGGCCAGACGAACTTCATTGGAGCTTTTGGGCAATACCCAATTGGGGAAATTGGAAGGATCGATGCAGAGCACTTCACACCAACTTTCCCTGGCAATGGTGTGTCTCTCACCCTTGGCCTTCCCCATTGCGAAAACCTCTCCTTATCCGGCACTCACCAATCTTTTCTTCCTAGCCAAAACATTCAATTGGGACGAAGGGTAGAACTTGGTGAACCAAACGATTTTGGAACAGTAAACACAACTACGCGACGTCCTTCCAGTGCCTATGACAGCATCAGCATTCAGAATCGGAAGAGGTTTGCAGCACAACTGTTGCCAGACTTCGTGACATGATCTGTAGAACAAGACCACGAAGAAGGGATTGAAAAGGAGGTATCGGTAGCTTGATGATCTCCTTCAGTATTGCTTCTTGTTCCATTAATCACTGAGGAACAAGGAAGATGTATGGTAGTGTTAAAGAAAAGTAAAAATTTACATAGTTTAGGTTTATACTTGGCATAGAACCATTTGAGTTCTTACATGGCTTAGCATTTGATAGTATATGATTGAGGATTGTATATTGGTTTTGTAAGCTCTGAATCTGGATGGATGGGATTGGTGTTATGAGGATTTAGGTACTGGGTATACCAATATATACTGAACTAATAAATATTGAAGTTGCAAGCGAACATGGTGTCAATTGAATATTTGAATAAATAAATAAAAATAGAGGTCATATCTCTATGTTGCTTAATACACACAAAAAAGACCAAGGTGAGTACAATTAAAGATTTTCTTATTTGTTTGTTGCTTCTTTACCATTTATTTTAACACCTTAACTACCATTAAAAAAAAAACACACAAAATAAATGCTAAAGGCCGTACATATCAAAGACTGAAGGTTCCATCCTCCCGTCCTGATTGTGTCTTGTTTGTGGGTGTGCACCCACACAAAATAGGCTCACCAACGTATGCAATATAATGAATAAAATTTGAACAAGTCCAGACACTTGCAGCTGTTCTTAGCATATTGCTTCGGCTAATAGTGCGTGACTAACATCATCCACTGTCAGCATATATATTCGAGCTGCTCTTAAGAACATGTTTTAAGATCATTCAGGGGTGAAGATCTGGCAAATCTAATGGTTATCAGAAAAATCCTCCATGTAGCCGATGGGCTTACCGGTTGGAGACGTGCAAAAATTGGCTCTGTTATTGGTCCCATTCCGGGTATGAATCCAAGGATCTTCTCCCCCACTGCCTCCAAGTAGTTCACACAAGCAGCGCGATTATATTTATAGCCTCCATGACAGGAAATCAGCACTAATGATTCTTTCTGCTACGCATTATATCTTCCGCCAACAAGTTCAAATCTGCCAAATGATATTCACGAGGAACAAATTGCTGGATCCACGCACAAACAATAACGAAATGGTGGTATCCACTTACTTATTTGTGTGTGTCTCGGGCTATTATTATGTCCTGTCAATAGCCCCTCCCACCGTATGGCTAAGAACTCGTGGTCATCAAACTCATTAGCATTACCAATACTAGCTAGATACAACAGATGCTGTTATAAATTCGGGGTCAATCTACGTCAGACCAGAGGCCAAAGTTTGAATTTAATACAAGAAAATTGCATCCCCTATTAGCTCGAATGATTTTCGGAGAGAGAATCACCCGAATTCTCTATTACCTGAATCTAACTGCGATTTCAACAAAAACGTTTTTCCAGATGGACAGAATACAATATCCTGTTTCACATGGTTAAGTGTCTTACAACAAAAGAACCTGAAAGGTTTGTTTACGGTAAAGGAGCTGGGGGAATTAAGACAAAAAAAAAAAAAAAAGAAAGAGAACACGTTGTCAAACTGGGCTCAATTGTGAAGTGGGTTTCCTTTTGAGCCTATGTGAAATCCAAACTACAATGTCTGGCCTAAAATGTTTATCTCATTAATTTTGGGCTTTTATGCGATGCTTCGGGTCCGAATGCTATCTGCTCCGACTTCCCGCTCCAGGCCTGTGAACTTGGATATTAAGAGTATTACTCAGCCACCTACAGACGCTTTACGCCCAATCATTCCGATGCAGGAAAAAAATAGCATGAGATTTATATGAATTAAAAAAAAGTTATTATATAATTTATGATTTAATAGGTTATTAATGAATAAAAAAGAAGAAAGAAAAAAAAAAAAAGAAAGAGAATTACTAATGACATTTGAACTTAGAATTTGAATTGAATACATTACATATGGACACACCAGCTGACTCGTTCATTATCTTTTTTTTTTTTTCTAGGTTATGATCATTTAGCCTTATGGAACTATTTCATATACGTATTAAGTTTATTTTTCCAATTTGGTCATCAGCGAGCTCAAGACCAGCAGTGTATTGAGGAAAATTTTTCTTTTCTCTATTTGGCCCTAGCATCAAATGTTAATCGACAGAAAAATAATTTATATTTACTTATCAATTGTCAAATAATTTACCCCTTTGTATCGATACCATTCTTTGTGGATATTCATGTCCATTTTGCTGTTCCACTCTAATTTAAAATTCACATTTTTGTACAAATTTATATTGGTTTTGGTCAACACAACATAGAGTAGCTTTGCATTCTTAAGAACATTTTGTGTTTCAGGGTTGCGTTAATCCACACGGATCCCCATGCCAAGTCCAGCGGAGGTATTTGCCCCAACTGAAATTTTAAATTTGGTCTAATTTTATTGCTATTCTCTATGTTTTCCCCCAACTAAAATTTTTATTTTTCTCTCACTCTCCTTTTGTTTTACCTCCGCTAACAGAAAACTACTGTATTTTCTATTTGGTGTTTACATAAAAACATTTCTAGTTCACAACCAATTAGTGAAAAAGGATCATTTCATTTAACAATTGCAGAGTGCATTTGTACATGGTGTTAGAATTTCTCGCATCGCACAAAAAATGACTAGCTCAGGGGTGGTTGGGTCGTTAAAAAAACAATTAGTTAGGATACTATTAAATATTTGTGCTGTACCGGTGCAGCGTTGACCCATACCATCAATTAAAGCATGATTAGCCAAATCTTGAACGATAATTAGGGTCCTCTTTAATTTTCGGTGGACACACAGATCCAATGCATTCTTTATTTTGAGTTGATTTGGCTAAATTGCTATAATCAAATGATCTATGTTGACCAGGTTTGTGTATTGAACATATTCAGTAGCACATCTAATTATAAAAGATCACGGCGATGACTTCTCTGTACTCTGTCGACTGCATCCGCTACCGATTTAAGTCTGATAACCCAAACGTGCCGGTTGTCTTGCTCCTTACTTTTACATTATCACAAAATTAGATTAAAACATACATACATACATACATACATACATACATACATACATGTGTGTGTGTGTGTGTGTTCTTTTAACAGCTATATTTTATTCATAGGCATCCCAAAACAACTTCAAAAGGTCCCCAAAAAGGCATTTGTATATAGAAAATGACCTATACCCACGTGAGCTCTTATATATCAAAAAGATGCTTTCTTTTCCCCCTCTCCATGTCTTGATCATACTTAAGGAATCACATGGTGTCCAAAAATATATATATATCCTTAGTAGCTTTTTCTTTTCCTCTTTTGTGACATGAAGTAACTCATATTTTATATGTCTATATGACAATCAAGTAGACGTGCAAACTATCTATACCTGTTGAATCCATCGGGCATCTACGTAATGTTTTTCTTTTTTTTTTTTTAAATATCCAAAACGCGTACGTAATTGTTACGAAAACAAGGTATACAACTCATTCAAAACACAACGGATCTATCATTTTCACGATGTAGGCATTTAAAAGAAATTATTTTCATCATCATCATGCGGCATGAATTTCCTGTTAGAAAGTAATTAACAAAATTAGTGGTTCACTTTGAATGCAATAACCTGTACTGTTAAAAAAAAAAACACAGAAGAAGAAGAAGAAGAAGAAGACGAAGAAAACGCAACCGTTGACTATGCGCTTTTTGGACTCGTGCAATGGACCACTACGTTCGATAACCTTGCTTATTAATTGTCTCTTCTTGAAACTCTTGATCGGTTCGCTTCTTGCTGTTTTGCACTTGTACGTTTCATTCGTGGCTATGGCTCATGTCATCATATCAATCGTTTATTGTCCTGAATTGATTGATGCAGCGGTGCAAGAGTTTGCCCGCCGTTTCCTTTCTGTGAAGTTAGCATGGGATAGAAAATCAACTTCGCTCTGTCTCATAATTAATATGCTTTAGCTGGGGGTCAGATTGGATTCCCTATTTTCTATTGCATGCCCGAATGGAAAGCTTAATTAAAATCCCACGTAGAACATACTATGGAAAAATTAACTTCTTGTGGTTCCATTTGTATGATCGGTGGTCATACGAGTGATCTGAGTTTATATTATAGAAGTCTCTCAACGTGGTAATATCCAAAGAGTCAGAACAGTATCGTATGCCACTTATTGTTCCCTGTTTTTGGAGATGTAACCCCGGAATACAATATGAAATAAGGTCATTTGCATCATTAACATTTGTCCTCCTTCATCTGTTTATTGGGCAACTACTTGGAACTTGTATCTATATATATACACATATATGAAACGTTCCTTGTTTGGGTACCAAGGATACATGTAATTGATATGAAGCCAGTTGAATCATTCATATCGTCAGATTATAGGGAATACAGACCTGACCCGATTCATCTCCTCCTGGTTACTAGTAATCCTAACGTATACGTTACCTCTTAATAACGGAGATGCATATGATCACGGTTTTCTAGTGCCGTATCTTACTTTCTTTCCAATTGAAACTTTGAATTTCTTAATGAACAAAGGAAGTACAATAAGCACAAACAACGGAGTTGTAGCAAAGAATTTCCATGCTAGAACTTATTCCCATGAACCGACAAGCCTGAAAATTTGAGATGAATATGATTTGTCTGATTGATGCATATGTCAAGAGCTTAAATCTTACAATGTTTGGATCCCTTGTCTTAATTTAGAAATGCATTAATTATGTGACAATAGTACTGAGTTATATTTGACATACCAATATCAAAATTCTATATTTTGCTTATATATAAATATTCAATTTCACATCTTATTTTGTGGAATTACCGCATGCATATGAACATATTAATCGACGTTATATTTGACATTCTTACTTGGCTAAAACGATGCTAGGCACAACAGTGAGGTGACTATCTTAGAGTTTGCTCTTAAAAGATTTTTGTTCATAAAAATTAGTAGTTATCATGGCCGTTTATGTAACTTGTGGGATGATTCTTTGTCTCCTCAAGTTCACGTTATAAGAAATTTCACGCGTCTCAAAATAAACTTATTGGATCTTTATTTGCTGGTCTTGGATATTTGGAGGCTAAGTGGAGCGATGGCAAAAACAGCTACTCGTGGGTACTTATCCGATCCGACTACATGGATTACCATGTAATTCTAATTCTAATTTTTGATTTTTTTAAAAATTTTTATTATACAATTGAGTATATCTCATAAAATTATATTATTATTATTATTATTATTATTATTCTCTCCTTTACCTAAAAAAAAAAAAAGCTGTGTCAAAGCTTTGTCTGTTGCTCCAATCTGATTCTGCACCTTACTTGAAGGAAAAAGCCCAGAGGTCCCTAGATCACATTCTGATGGGTGGAGGAACTCTCCTTTGATGCTTCTTTCTTGACAAGGTAGCCTAGCCTAGATACTGTATTAACTTGTACATCTACCTAGCTCCCTGGCCTTCAAAGAGAATTTCATTAATCGATGAGGTCTTTTTTTTTTTTTTTTTTCATATGCCTTGAGAGTAGGTTGACTTTGAATCATAAAATTCTTGACGCATTAACCAATCAGGCTACGCTAGTTGAGGGGAATGGTAAAAATCTTTGTGGTGATTGCAAATATTTACAAAATATTAGTTTTAATTCCAATGTTAAAAAAAAAAATGTAGACTAAGTTAACTAATTGCTTTATAGGTAATTCTATAGATTCTATTTTTGTAACTTTATAAACTTTATTTTTAATTAAGGCCCTTTTAAGCACTTAATACCATCGTCTTCTTATTCAGAATTTTCGTACGTCAGATGTACGGGTGGTTTTTAGTTAATATACACCTTATCTTATTTTTCAAAGAAAACGGTGCTTATTAGGTGGGTTTCTATGGTTCATTGAACCACAATTGCCGTGTGATACACATCCAGAAGCATTTGAGGTGAAATTCACTTCATCAGCATACCTAATCGTACTGGTAACGAAATTTTTTTTTTTTTTTGTTTTTTGGTCCATCAAAACCGTGAAAGTTTCAGTGATGACACTTTTTGGTATAGAATATATAGATATGGCCCTTCATTTATTTTACTAAAATCATTGTTATCAAAAAGTTTTTTTTTTTTTAAAAAAAGAAAAAAAAAACGACATTTAAACATAGCCAGAAGGGGGAGGGCCGAATAAATAGAAATGCAGCTCTCTATGAATCTTGACAAACCATTATTTTTAGCAGAGAATAATTGAAACCGAATCCGAGAGATTAATTCGGACCCACAACTGCAATGCCATTATGCAATTTGAAATATTATTAAGAGGCTCGATACTGGTCCAGACTCCTTCAAAATACTGGTCCAGACTGCAACAGTCCCACTCCTTTCCTCCCACCAGTTGACATTTTTCCTATTACTATTTCAAGGTTTTGAAGCCAACAAACTGTAGATCGGCATGACCGCTCTCTTGCTATTGGAAAAATTATTATCCTTTTCTTGTTCCAATCTTTCACAAAGACTTTTTTTTTTTTTAAATTATTGTTTAAATTGCGTATGCTACTGCAACAAACAGTGAATATCAAATGGTTACTAGTTGAAGTTCCTCGGCATGTAACAAAACAGTTTTGCCGTGTACGGTCTCTATTTTACTTTGTTTCGGACTAATGGATAAGTATTGGTAAAATAAAATTGTACAATATTGACACACTAGTGTGCCTTACGCGTTTTCCCAAATTAGCTTGATTGGTTGATTTTTTTTTAATTAAGAAATTTATTAACTATAAATTACATAATAAAAGACTTCGATTGGTTGATTTTTCGATAGGTCAAAAGCGCACATTAACATGCTGTGCTGAGGCTATGATGAATTCAAGCGTGGGCCGACAAGACAAACGTAATGCCTTTTGATATGAAAGGCACAAATTTCTTCCCTTTTTTTTTTTTTTTTAAATTCGGAAAGTCGTGAACTTGTTGGTGAACCGTGTGTTTGTCATCTAAAAGTTTTACTGACCTTAAAAGAGACATATCATTAAATAATTAAAGCTATTTAGTATGCTATTCAAACAGCTAAATATTGACTTTGGTAATGGATAAAAATCATATTGTACCATTTCAAATTAATAGAAGAGTTAATATTTTGTAAAATTTTATATCACCAATGACAAGAGTAAAAAAATAAAGAAAGCACTTAGTAATTTATTATGTGATATTTATTTATAAGAAATTGTTAGGTATAAATTAATAATGAAGGATATTTTACTTACAAATGTATTATTTGTAGAAAAATATGAAAATTATAATTTTAGGAAGGAAGTTAGAGTTAGATGTTATGAATGTACGAATTTCTCTTACGACTGTGCGACACTTAACTTTCCCTATACCCTTCATAGAAGTTAGGTCAACCTTCCCCTTTAGATAGTGAAGAGTAGAGCATCACAGAAAACACAAGAGAAAATGATGAAAGAAAGGAAACACTATATTAGATTTGAGACAGAGTACAAGTAAATTGGATACCTTCTACCCTTAGGACTAATCCCTTTATATACAACTCTACCTCCTAAATGGAAGGCTCAGATTTATCTAATCTAACGATTACAATTAAAACTCTAGAGAATTCTACAAAGATCTCCACAAGTCCATATAATCAAGAGAATTCTAGAATATGGTGGAATGTTTTAGGGTCCTAGTAAGCCTCTAGGCTCCCATAGAACATTCCAAGGCATTTCATTATCCCCCACCTAATTCTTCGACGCCCTCGTCGAATCCTCGTATACTTGAAGTTGTTGTTGAAATTGTCATATATCTTCTTTGCTTTCCTAAGTTGCTTTACTCTCAGGCAATTCCTTCTATTTGATCAAGTATTGAGTGCTTGGTAGTATACCACGTTTTTGAACAATCTGTTTGCCAAGCACTTCTTCGACCTCTTTGTCATAAAAATTTATCATAATTGGGGGAGCTCTAGTGGATACTCTACGTCTTGGGTTTTCTTTGAATGGTTTGAGCATATTCACGTGAAAGACTGAGTGGATTTTTAAGTTTTTGGACAAATCCAATTTGTAAGAGACCTTACCAACCTTCCCCAGGACTGAGTAAGGTCCCTCATACCTCCTTATTAGACCCTTATGGACAGAACGAAAAGCTTTGAATTGTTGGGGCAAGATTTTGACCATTACCTTGTCTCTAATAACAAACTCGACTTGTCGTCTTCTCTTATCTGCCCATTTCTTCATTTTTTTAGTTGCTTTGTCAAGGTAAGAACGGGTTATGTCGGCTTGCTTCTTCCATGACTTGGCCATTTTTAAGACTCATAGGCTTCTAGTTAATGAATCCATATCCACGCTATAGGGTATTAAAGGTTGTTGCCCAGTTGCCAACTCAAAGGGACTTCTCCCGATTACCTTGCTCTTTTGTAGATTGTACAAAAATTGAGCCACATCTAGAAGTTTCCCCTAATCACGTTGGTTGGCACTTACAAAGTGCCTAAGATAACATTCCAAAAGAGCATTCACCTTTTCAGTTTGGCCATCGGTTTGAGAGTGAAAACTCGTAGAGAAATGCAACTCGGTTCCCAAGAGTCTGAACAACTCGTCCCACAATTGACCAGTGAAACAAGGATTACGATCAGTTATGATATGACACAACAACCCCCAATACTTTACCACATTTTTAAAGAATAGTCACACTGCCTCTTTGGCTGTACAATCAGTTAGGGCAGGAATGAAAGTCCCGTACTTTGAAAAGCGATCCACAACCATTATGATCGACCTTGACCCTTCTGATTTGGGTAAGGCAGAAATGAAATCCATAGTGATGGTCTCCCAAAGCCTTTGAGGTATTGGTAACAGTTCTAGTAAACCTTCAAGTAATTGGTGGTCAACCTTATCTTATTGGCACATAAGACAGGTTCTAACATATATCTCAACCTTATCTCTTAACTGAGGCCAATAGTATGTCGTCTCCAATAATGCCCACGTCCTTTTCATGCCTGGGTGACCCGTCCACTTGGTATCATGACACTTCTTAATGAGGAAGCATCTTATATTCCCTCACTTACGCACATAAAGTCACCTACCTCAGGTGTAGATTAGGTCATCCTCAACCCAAAACCTTTTTGTCCCCCTCTTGACATCTAGGTCAGTAATTTATCTAACCATTGGATTATGCTTGAGCCCTTTTCGAATTAAGTCTTTGATATTCCTTTTTATTTGAGAGATGACCGCCAATTCTACTTTGCGACTTAGAGTATTAGCGACTACATTTGCTTTGCCCGACTTATATTCCAATGTATAGTCGAACTCAGCCAAATAGTCCTGCCACCTAACTTGCTTCGGGGCCAGCTTCTTTTGGGTTTGGAAGAAGTTAGTGGTTACATTGTCCGTCTTAATCACAAATCGAGAACCCAACAAATAATGACGCTAAGTACGGAGATAATGCACAATGACAGTCATCTCCTTCTCTTGCACCATGTACTTCTGTTCAGTGTTATTTAGTTTCCTACTCTCATAAGTCATGAGATGTCTTTCTTGCATTAGGATCCATATAGTAAAGTCAGAAGTATCAGTGTAGACTTCAAATTCCTTAGTAAAGTCAGGGAGAATAAGGACAAACTCTTTACTTATTGCAGCTTTTAACCCTTCAAAGGTCATTTGCTGTTGAGTTATCTATTCTCACGACTGGTTCTTCTTTAACATGTCGGTTATAACGGCCGTACGTGCTGAATTTCCCTCAATGAACCACCTGTAGTAGTTGGTTAGACCAAGAAATGATCGCAACTGTGACACGTTTTTTGGTGATTCCTAATCTTAGATGGCCCGAGCCTTCTCCTCGTCCATTTAAATTTGTCCATCCCCTACCACATGACCAAGGAAATGTACTTCCTGTGTTGCAAAAGTACATTTCTCCTTTTTTTATGTAGAGCTCATTGTCCCGCAATAGCCTAAACACGGTTTGTAGGTGGCCTATATAGGCTTCAAGAGTCTCACTATAGATAAGGATGTCATCCAAGTAAACCA
>CM038599.1:7965878-8048657 GCA_021533255.1 Ceriops tagal | reverse complement strand
TCGAGGTGGCAGAAACCATGCACGGGGCCTCCTTCTTAAGCACACACACAGAGTTCAAGTATGACATAGGAATGATTTGTACCTTATGAAGGAAGTTCATACCGAGTATAATCTTGAAATCATCTATGTGCGCCACTGAGAAGTCAACTGCACCTCTCCATGGACCAAGGCTCATTGATACATTTTGGGCAACCCCACTTAAAGGCTTGGCACCAGTGTTGACATTCTTGAACTAACCCCCCACTATTGGTTATAGAGAAACCAAGTCGTTTAACTTCCTCTTCGGTGATGAAATTATGAGTGGCGCTCGTGTCAGTTATGACTTGTGTGTGCTGTCCATTTATCTGCACATCTACAAACATCAGCCTCTTACCTCTCATTGCTTGAAACTCTTGTTTGCCTTTAAGAGTGTTGAACAATTGTAGAGAACCAATCTACTATGCTGGACCATCAACTGCTTGCGACTTTTGTTGCTCAATCATAGCTGCCAACAAAACTAGTTTTGGGCAATTTTTCATAGGTGCGGCCCCTTGCACACGAAGCACCCTTCTCTAGGCGTGAATGATTGTTTCTTCTCCTCATAGTCCCTTTTAGTAGACGAGTTGTGACTTCCTTTGCCTTTATCTCTTTCTCCCCCACCTTTGTTGGAGTTACTCTTGGAGCTCTTATTTTTAGAACACTCACTCCTTTAATACTCCGTGAGGGACTTCGTAATTGCAATGGTCTCATCAACGTCTTTCGCCCCTCGCCGCTGCATTTCTTGCTTGGCCCAATTTTGGAGTCCATCCATGAAGTAAAATAGTGCATCTTCTGCCCTTAGGTTAGGTATTTTTAACAACAACGTAGTGAAATCCCTAACATAGTTAGGGATAAAGGACTTGTGTCTCAGCTCCTTCAGTTGCTTGCGTGTCTTATATACCACGTTCTCAGGGAAGAACTGCCTCTTGAGTTTCTTCTTGAAGTCCTTCCATGTCTCTATGGTGCAAAGGCCTCTTTACATATCTGCATGCTTCCTCCACCACCACAAAGTTGCTGTATCCGCAAGGTAAAGGGTTGTCGTGTTCACTTTGTCTCACTCGTCTACCATTTTTAAACACTCAAAGTATCTCTCAATTTGCCAAAAGAAATTTTCCACCTCTTGGACATCCCTCTTACCTAAGAATTCTTTGGGCTTGGGAGTCTCCACCCTAAGAGCTCCCCTTGAGCCGCCATTATTAGCTACGACCCTCTTGCATATGGCTATGTTTTGGCGCATCTCCTCCAGAATGGTTTATAAAGAGGTCACTTGAGTTTGCAAGCTTTTGACGATCTGCATGACTGTCGCCTTGAGGGTTTGCTCACTCTTGTAACACTCTTTATTTTTGGAAAGACACTCTTGGACGTCCTCTTTAACTTTGTCAAGCTCTTCTAATGTGTGAGACTTTAAAGCATCAAAATTATGCTCAATATGTTCAATACGTGCATCTATTTTAGACATTACCTGTTCAAGGATATTGGACTTTTCTTCCAAAATGGCAAGAGTTACGGCGGAACGAGTTTTGCTGCGTCCACACTCCTTCTTTTTGTTCCCATCTTAAGTGGAAGATGGATCACGTCCCCTCTTCATCCCTTGGTATTCCATCACCACATTCTCCTATATGGTGTTTGACATTATGCCTCACAAACCTAGCTCTGATACCAACTGTCACAGACATACGAATTTCCCTTACGACCGTGCGGCACTTAACTTTCCCTACACCCTTCGTAGAAGTTAAATCAGCCTTCCCCCTTGAATAGTGAAGAGTAGATTACCATTGAAAACACAAAAGAGAATGATAAGAGAAAGGAAACACTATATTAGATTTGAGAAAGAGTATAAGTGAATTGGATGTCTTCCACCCTTGGGACTAATCCGCTTTATATACAACTCTACCTCTTAAATAGAAGGCTGAAATTCATCTAATCTAACGGCTACAATCAAAGATCTAGAGAATTCTACAAAGATCTCCACAAGTCTACATAATCAAGAGAATTCTAGAATAAGATGGAATGTTATAAGATCCTAATAAGCCTCTAGGCTCCCATAGAACATTCTAGGGTATTTCATAGAGCATTTAATGAGTTATTTTCATAATTATATTGTTATGTAGTAGATTTGATGAATTTTAATATGTAAATAAGTTATTTTCATGAGTTTTTATTATTATACAATGAGTTAAATAAATTTTATTAATAAGTTTAGCTTAATAATTAAGGTTTTTGAAATTAGCATATAAAAAAGAAAAGAAAAAAGATAGTTAAAGGAGGTGAACTAATTTTAAACTTTTATATAATGTATTAATTTAATAAATTTATCTTTTTCAAAATAAAAATTTCAAGTTATTCACGTATTTTAGTATAAATTTTTTTTTCTATCCAAAAGATGTGAAATTAAGACATTCGCATTTTTCCATTTGGAATGACCATCTTTAATTTGATCTAAGTCCCGCTGTAACCCAAGTCCAAAGTCTTGATATATTATAATTTGACCAATGCTTTGCGTCGTTGTTGCAACTGTTTGGTAATTCATTGGGCAACGTAAATTATATGAGACTTACCCGACCACATTAGTTTAACTAAAGAAAAGGACTTTTAAAACATGTGGCAAATAGTAGTTTTCTGATTCCTTTCTATCGCGGTCGACATTTGACAGTAGAAATAATAAAGCAATGAATCCCCCGACCAATCATCGTTTGTCTTTTTTGGTTCTCAGTCCAATTATCATTTTTACATGTTTGTCTAAGCAACCTCAGGGTATTTTACGAGCCCACCTTTGTTGATAAAAAGTGGCAATGGCCCATAAAAACATTGAACGACATTTAGCGAGTAAATCCATTTTCAATGGTACGAAGCATGATTATGTCCTATTGTTAATGAATTCCGAGAAAAAATCCGCCGATTAAGAAATGAGGTTAAGCTCATATTTCTATCTCTTTGCTAAAAGAATTAGATTTTATGTTGTTAAAGTATAAAATCTGCACATAATTTATAATAGTTATAATTTTTTTTTACCTATCGATTAGATTTTTTACATAAATATGAAGTTTTAAAGTATCATTTGATAATGTTATAAAAATTTTAAAAAATTAATATAAAATCACAAAAATTATATCAATATGCATCAAATTCATACAATTAAATTTATGTAATGAATTATATTATATTTAATTAAAACGTCAATAAAATAATTATATTTTTGAGAAGATAATTATGAATCTAATTTGCACTTAACTTTGTTTCTTAGTAGGATTAAATGGGAAAGTATGTATTTATGGCAATTGGAATTTAACTTTTCATTCCACAATCTCGAGTCAACCCATCCAGATACAGTTAACCACAATGCCAACGTAATTAGCGCGTGTATGTTATGCGAAAATTCAATTTTCTTACCATTTATTCGTTTTTTTTGTTAAAAATCATAAATTTAAATTTTTATTAAATTATTTAATAAAATTAAATATCTATTCTCAATTTTTATTTTTTTGACATGACACAATTTTCTCAAAATTTTTTCTTTCTTAATCCTAAGGCAGTTTTGGCTCCGACCTTTTAAAAAATGAGTGAAAATAACTGCGTCTACTGTTATGACTTAACTAACTTATTGTACCCATATAAGCAAGCTTAATCATGTTAATTATTATCATAAGATGCATTTATGTTAATTATTATCATAAGATGCATTTATGTTAATTATCCTTTCAATCACTAAACTGTCTTCTTTATATAAAAACTGAACGATTAATTAGGCAAAAGTTAGTCTGAAAAGCGAGAAAAGAAATGATTTCATTTGGTTTGGTTTTTACTAGCCGCTTTCTGAATAGGTTTGGAATGCGAGTTTTGATGCGGCAGCCCTACATTTTGTGGAGACAGAGCCAGGTCAACTCGCCTGCAGATTAATTGCATCTGCTCAATTAAAAGCCTCACATGAATTCCAAGGAGGCCATGATAAGACCATTGATATACGGCGGTCGTTTCAAGGGTTGACTTTACGAATAATAAGCCAACTCTCTTTTGCTCTTTGCCTTTTCTTCTCCTTTTCCAAGTTCTTTAATCTTTACGTGCAATTTCCAAAGGACTTATTACCAAATTACTTGCTCCAATGCAGAGCATTTGCATCAACTAATTTCACTAAATAAAATTTCTCAATGCTGTTTTTTTTCAAAAAAAAAAAAAATCTCAACCCTTTTACATAGAGATTGCTTCTCTTTCTTCTTCTTCTTCTTCTTCTTCTTCTTCTTTTTTTCTTTCAACTTACAAACTTCCAACAACCCCCTGAATAGCAAAAATGGAGTTTTTTTTTTTTTTTTGGCGGTACGAGCAAATTTGACATTTGCCACAACAGTTTTATGCAACTGGGGCCTTTACCTTCATGAGCCACAATAAAGGCAGAAGGAAGACAAGGTAACCCAAGGAATTTGCCTACGAAGTCTACACACGGCTCTCTTCTCTCTCTCTCTCTCTCTCTCTCTCGTCCTTCAAAATTAAGAAACGTGGCTATAAATAATGATGATGAAGAAAGATAGCTGTAATTGTCAAGGTCTCCCGGCGTTGACAACATTTGCTTTAACTAACGCATTTTGCAAGCGCGGGGTAACTTATTGCCAGCCGGTGGATTAAGATAAGATATGGTGGAAAATTAAACATCTCTGTCTCATTACTGCTCACTTATAAAAGATTAATGAAAAAGGGGCACGTGAATTTTATTCACACAGCCGACGACCCTTTTCGGACACATCACACTCACCCCATTGGATAATAATAAGTCTGATGGAATCCATATGGGTTGATTTTTGATTGATTCAAAGCAAATTTTAACTATTATTTTTATCCTTTCAACTTTAGGTGGCAACCTGCTCTATATAACTATTAAAACAATAACGCCTAAATGTCAAATCTCAGATGCCATCAGACCCGTTCGAGTATTAATAGCCTTACAATCATATTTTATTTCTTAAAAATCTAAGCACACTCCCCTTCCCCTCCCCCAATCGACTAAATCCTCTTTGAGATCAATAGTCAATGAACAAATCGTGTGGATGTGGTGCAGCAACGTTCATTGAACCAAATTAAGCTACAGCCTGCTTTGGTCAAAAACTCAAAATTCAGAGCTATTCGCACCCAAAACCAAATTTAAAAAGAAAAATAAGCTAAAAGCTGGCATTAGTAATGGTGAAGGGGAACAAACATTCATGGCGGCAGGTGTGCAGGAGCTACGGAGTGAAGGCAGCGGCTAGGAAATTGCCAGCATAAATGACCAACGTCTTTTTGTCGGCTCGCGCGCCCATTCATCCCAGTTTAAGTCTTGGTCATAATAATGCATAAAACACATGGTTGACAGAGAATGAGAAGAGAAGACCATAGCCCAATCAATTCACAAGCTGAGAGAGAGAGAGAAACCGAGAAAGAGGGGAGAAGGGTATGACTTTTCCAAGCCACGGAAGGGCTCAACCGCTCAAGGATGGCAAACTTTACCGAGTCCTTTATGTGTTGGGTACAGCCCGCTTCTAGCGCCTAAGTGTAAAAAAAAAAATTAAAAAAAAAAAAAAATATATATATATATATATATATATTTATTTTACGAAAATTTTGAATTTCATTTGTTAAAAAATAATTAACTTAAATTTATATTAAAAAATAAAAATTTTGAGCAAAATTCAACTAAACTAATATATATATATATATATAGTTGAAAATGATAAATCTATTATATTAAAAAATAAATAAATCTAATAAATACTTTATTATATTAGTTAAAGTATTAAAACGTTACGCCATTGTGATTTTCTTCGTTCATCTCATTTTCTGGCTGTATCGCGTTCCGTGTTTTGACTTTGAACATCTCCATTCCTACCCGCATGTATAAAAACACTGCACCCTCTTTTGCCAAACTTCGCAAATTCAAACCGATTCACAACTGCCAACAGCATAAAGGATCTAAAAGCTCAAGATTCCCTATACTTCTTGTATTTTGAAGCCTGCCTTTTTAAATACTCTCATTTTTCATCTGGGTTTTCTCGAAATCCCTTTGTTTTAGCTTAGTCAAGCTAGCAAATCCATCTATTTTCAGTTCTTTAGATCTTTTGGGGTTTTAGAGATGGAAGAGATTGATGTTCCCTCGTATTTTCTCTGCCCAATTTCTCTGCAAATCATGAAGGACCCAGTTGCCATTTCAACTGGGATAACATACGACCGGGATAGCATTGAGAAATGGTTTTTCACAAGCAAGAACAATACGTGCCCGGTAACAAAACAGGTCATCTCAGACTTTGATCTAACGCCAAACCACACGCTTCGCCGTTTGATCCAATCTTGGTGCACCCTCAATGCTTCCTATGGCATTGAGAGAATCCCAACCCCGAGGCCTGCGACAAACAAAGCACAGGTTGCCAAGCTCCTCAACGATGCCAAATCGCCCCAGCAGCAAATCAAGTGTTTATGGAAGCTGCGTTCGATTGCTAACGAGAACAGCACAAACAAAAGGTGCATGGAGGCTGCAGGTGCTGTGGAGTTCTTGGCCTCGCTTGTGAGCAAGTTCAGTTCCTTATCGTTTGAGGAATCAGCAGATCATGATGGGTTTGAGATTGCAAGACCAATTGATGAGGCCTTAAGCATTCTCCACAGCCTCCAGATATCAGATTCCCGACTCAAGAACCTTGCAATGAAGAATAATGGAGAATTCATTCATTCCTTAAAGGCAGTCATGCAACGCGGCAGCTACCAGTCGCTGGCTTGTGCAGTTTTGTTGTTGAAGTCTGTTCTTGAAGTAGCTGATCCAATGACGCTCATCAGCTTGAGAACCGAGCTCTTTGTCGAAATAGTCCAAGTTTTGCGAGATCAGATCTCTCAGCAAACCTCAAAAGCCGCACTGCAGCTATTGATCAATATATGTCCATGGGGGAAAAACAGAATCAAAGCAGTTGAAGGCGGCACAGTTTGGGTTTTGATCGATCTCCTAATGGACTCAACCGAGAGAAGAATATGCGAGATGGCGGTACATATTCTGGATTTGCTGACCCAATGCGCGGAAGGAAGAGCCGAGCTGTTAAGGCACGCAGCCGGGCTAGCGGTTGTTTCAAAGAAGATACTAAGGGTCTCTCAGGTGGCAAATGACAAGGCAGTGAGCATCCTCCTGTCCATTTCCAAGTTCTCCGCAACCCCTTTTGTGCTTCAAGAGATGTTGCAGGTTGGAGTTGTGTCCAAGATGTTTTTGGTGCTTCAAATGGAAGGCAACGGCAAGACCAAAGACAAAGCCAGAGAGATGCTTAAATTGCATGCTAGAGTTTGGAAGAACCCTTCTTGCGTACCAGTGAATCAGCTTTCATCGTACCCATCTTAATCAATTACCCCATTTTCATTATAGTCGTCTTTCTAACATGTACATAATTAATGGACGTGGCTGCATGAATTAGGAATCAGGATATGTGTACGTGTGTGAACAACATTAAATGGATGGTGTCCACCATTTCATGTTCAAAGGCCAAAAATAGAACTTTCTAAGTTTTCCACCTTGATGAAATTTATGATTTCAGATCGTTTCGAGTTACAACAAGTCAATATATAACGCTTTTGTAATCGAGATTCTTGCCCGATGTTTTTGTTTCTCGTCTCTTGCGATATGCATGGCAGACAAAAACTTGAGGGGCAGTAATGACTGGGGGAAATTTCTTTTAGGTGAATCTTGCCCATGAACTTGGCTATAAACCTAGCAATTAGCAAATGGAGTTACCATGTTCACGGAGAAGCCAATATGGTAAAAATTACCAGGCCCAAAGCAGATTCTTTTGCCTTTGTTTGACTTGGGGTACCTAGTTTACTTGTGACTTGGCGAGAGAATGAAGGCATTGCCCAATAACGTACCATTCTAGTCGACAAATATGGCTGCGGTAAAGTCCGCGTGGTTGATTACGCCCTTGCTAGTTTAATTCAATTCTTCATTCAGTTAAAAAAAAAAAAAGAAACATATGATCAGTCTTTTCCATCTCAGTATTGTTGTCTTATAGATCCAATTGTAATGCCAGTCCTGCTTAATCCAAATATGTTGCCCCTACTCTGTACGGTATGTACCTGGAAATTTTATGAACCCGTTTGTAAGTATTTGACTAAGGAGAATAAAACTCTACCTGAGATAGACACAAGATGGACAATCTGTAATTGTTATCGTAAAAAGGTTAAAAAAAAGACAAATGAAATAAATATAAAATCAATACCGAATTACCAAATGATCATTATTGGTAATTGCAATTAATTATTATATATAAAAAAAAATGTCAAATATAATTGATAGTTATACTAAATTGATATTTATTTTGTATCTATTTTGCATTTCTTCTCGATAAAACTCTTGGTAGAAAACCATTAGCATCTAAGCAAACATTGTGCGCTCTGGCTGTCCTCATTCAACTGCCAAAGATCCATCTTTGAATGTGAATGCTTCTTCCCCAGGTCGCCTGAGGTCAATTTAATCAACATTTAAGTTTTATTTGTCAAGGGAAGAATCACATCTGGTGAAGGTCAGTAGTGAATGTAGCAACCACCGTGGTAAACGATCTAGGAATTTCATTAATTTTCTAGATTTTTATGGGCCCTTATATATATATATATATATATATATATATATTTCTCATATTCGAGATCTTCAGTTTAGGGGGAAAAACATCGTATGAATATTATTTGTCAAAAACAGCATCTGTTAGCCGGCTGTTTACGATTTTGGCCGCAAATTGAATTAGATACTCTAAAATCTTTGAGTTCTAGCATTGCAATCTGGTCAAATCCGGAGGCCCGGTCAACTAGGCACGTATATATTATCATTAGCTAGACACGTCTTCCACAAACGATAAGGGCACCACAGCCGGCAGAGTTAAAATCCTCTGGCTTTGTTATAAATGTAGACCTTAATTCCTCTCCCGTCATTCTGTAATGCTATAATTGATCATAGTGAAGATTTTTAATTTAATTCAGATAAGATTTGAGTTAAAATAATTTAATTTTAAATACAAATAAAAAATTTTAAGTGGGTCAAGTTAAAATAAAATAAAATAAAATGATTTTAACAATTGTGTAATATAAAATTATTCGTATACTATATTTATTAGAAAATATAAATGAAAATAGTAAGTATCAGACTAACAAGCCGAACACAAGCACTTTGTTCCCGGCATTTTATTAAGGTTAAGCCTAGGGGATTGTCATGTCAGGGGTCCTTTACACTTATCCCTGTTGTCTGAATTGATCCGTTATTTCATTGAGTATAAAACTAGCTTAGATACACAAATTTTACTAATAACATACACGCAAGCAGATATACCAAGGTGTTGTTGAAATTCATAGACTTCTTTTTGTTAATTTTAATCAAATTTGTACGCCTGTTTAATATGTCATTAAAGTCTGCAGGCCCTACCGTCCTAGATGACCCAAATGCTCGTGGGATCATGGGCGGCTCCGTGACCCCGCAGCGTGCAATGGTAAAATTTTGGGGGCAGCTGAGTGATTGAAAGGATTGACTTCGCCGGCCGACTAACTTTCGAAAGAATATTATGAATGACGGAAAGTTTTGAATTTCATCCATCGAAGGCTCTGGCGTACGGCAATCACGACTGAGAACCAACTCAGAACTAGTTGACAAGAGACTTGCCATGAACAAGAGAGATGCTTATTGAATAAGCATATAATAAAAATTTTAAAATTTTATTTTTAAAAGTGAATTGATTGTTTGTCATATTTATTATTTAATTATTTTCTATAATTTACATTATGTCTAATACACAATTTTATAAAAATTTTTAACTAGACTAATTTTAAAATAAAATCAAAATATAATAATTTTTATACTAAATACTTTAATAGTTTTAAGTTTAAAAATTATTTATTTGATTATAGTACAAGTAATTTTACAGATATATAAATAATATTTTATTTAAAAATCTCATGACAAATTATTAAATAATTTTTCATTTAATAAGTACTATCATATTTATTCAAGTATTATATATTATTTTTAGTGAACACATTTTTTTTTATAAAAAAAGGACATTACATATATCAATTTTATAATTTTATTGGTGTTTCACTTTATGTATAATATAATGTTTGTTATTTTAATTATTATTTAGTTAATAAAATATTTCTTAAATTGCCTATGTGAATGATTTTTTTTTAAATTTCAAGTTGTATTATTGTATAAAAATAGATATATAATTGCAATAAGTTAACAAATAAAATAACTTTTAATATGAACAAAAAATACAAATATTTTGAGATAATAACTTTCAAATTCATGTTATTAAATTTATGTGTTGGGCCTTATCTTATTTAGTTAAAGTATCTGTAAATTGATTACATTGATATAATCGAAAAATAAAGAAAATTTAATTTTTAATTTTATTATGAATATTATAAATTATTGACAGAATTTGCAAAATTTTTTATTCTTGTGACTTATTCATGAAATTACAGATTAAGAGTCACTTTTAATTATTAATAGGGTTTCAAACACATCTTGCCATTAATTTAAAAAATTCATTATCTTTTTTATTGTAAGTACTTCTAATTTATTAATACTGGTAGTTTCAACTATTTTGGAGAGCATGTATATCGTCTTTTCATTATTGTTGCACAACATGTTTCTTATACCTATTATTCTACTCATGTTAGTTGTTGTGACATTTATATTGAACTTGTATATACCTTGTGGTAATGATAACTAAGTTATATTATTGGACACTTCTTTTCTTTTTAATCGAGCAGACATTTTTAAAATTTATTATAAACACATTGAGTATAAAGTTACATTGCAATTATTTTGTCCATAACCATCACGCTAGTTTGATTTGAATTAAATTACAAATTTTATTAATAAAAAAATTTATTTTTAAATATATTATTTAGTTTTAAACTTTTAAAATAAAATATACTTTTGTATAAAATTTCATTAATTATATTTCTTTTAATGTACAAATTTATCTTAAGCCACATTATATTTTCTATACGTCTTCAATCGATTCTAAGATCATTGACGAGATATCTCATCGTGATAAACACATATATCAAACTATTCATGTTTAGATACAACGAAGAAACTCGTGAGTAACTAATACGAGTCCTACAAGGCAAAGTGAGTAGATAATCTTGCCTATCATAGCTTCCCAGTAAGATGTAGCCTTTCTTTGATTGAGAAATGATTTATAATTAATTGTTACTCAAAATTCTTTGCGTTAGATAGAGTGAACTCCTGTCATAGGAATGAAATTTAGTGAACTCATAGAACTAAGCGATACAAGCCAGGATTAATCTCGAGCATGTCATGCATATATTCTGTTCTCCAATCCAAACTTGAATTTCATCAATTGCCCCAATTAATCTCATCCATTAATCTAAAAGATACAGTGTTGTCGAAAAATTAAGGTAACCCAAGGGTAAAGGATAAGAACTCTGAACAGGGAGCTAAGGAAAATAATAATAGCAAAAAAAAGAAATAGGAACTTTACTTTCTTCTTTCTGGATAAAAGGACTCCGCTAATTTAACCCAGCATAAATTTTCTATGCCTTAGCCCTCAAAAGGCCCGTAGAGACGCTTGGAAGAAAGGTTGAGGGTCCAAACTCTCACATTTCTGATTTTACCAAAGTAAAAACTACAACATTTATGACTGTGGCGAGAATTTTCCGTTTCCTGATTTCGTTTTTCGAGATAGTTTTTTTTTTCTGCTTTTTTTGATTTTTTTAAAGTTTTTAGGACGTACTACCACCCTCTGTATTGTTTTCTTGAATTTGGTATTTGATTTCGGATTGAACAACCCCGCGTGTTCTTTTCATCTCTTGCTTTATTTTCACGGTTTTCTTTTTTCTTTTTTTTTTTGTGAGAACAAAGAAGGTTTTTTCCACTGATGCTTCAACCTTTGTGAACTGTTATGGCGGCGGCAGCCCCGGGAACGAGTGAGTATTTACGGCCACCGCAGAGCACAGCGTGATTTAACCAATACTCGGAATTCCGGTCGGTAAGAAGTAAAAGTAAAGCACAATGGCTTCTTTTTATTTCTGGTTAAGTCCAGTTTCTTTGCTGCTTTTTCTTTGTTTCCTTTGCTCCGATTCCCTCTCTTTCCCTTCGGCTTATGTCCGGTTTGAGCCTGGGCGACTAACTGGGTGACTCGAATGGAATGGACTCCAATTATCGAAGAATAATAGAGTTGGGGTCATCTCGAGTTTGAGCGTTTGAGGTCCAGGCACTCGTGGCCGTTGGGTCACTTGCAGCGAACTCTGATTTTCCCAATAAGGGTCAGTGGAAGTCGGCCACAGGGCCCACAACGAAAACAAGGTGTTAGGGAAACGATCCGTACTTCGTCGACGTACTCGTCGAGTTGGGAAGGTCCGAGAGAAGAGGGCCCACGGCTTCATTCGGCCCGTATTCCTCGGGTTCTTTTGGGTCTTCGGGTCTGAATTTTGAAAGAGCATTGTCGGGAGTATTTGGGCATTGGGTTGGATCCATTAAGAACGAAACGGGTCAAAAGTCGCAATCGTCCATTTACATTTGACAACACAACCAGCTTTGTTTCATCCCCTCAAAGATTCGACGCCGAAGGCAAAAGAGAAAGAAAACAGAAAGAGATCCGATCAACCAAAGCACCCCCCCTCCCCCAACCTCTCGAGCTGAGTGACTCGGTGAGGGAGCGACTCGGTTCTTGCTTGCTACGGATGGATCCGGCGAGGACGCCGCTCGGAGAAATGCTATTGGAGGAGATCACTCCGGTGGTCATGGTCCTACGTACGCCACTCGTCGAAGAATCCTGCCTTAAGAACGACCTGTCCTTTATCGAAATGCTTAGCCCCTTCTGTAACTTCACCAACATCGACGGTTTGCCGCTCATTCCTCTCTCTCTCTCTCTCTCTTCTCATAATTTTTTCCTATAATTATGTACGTATATTTGTAGCTATAGGTGTCTGTGAGGTGGATTAGGAAGGGAAAGTTTGAGGAATCTTTCTTTTCTTGTGCGAGTCTTGTGAATGTTTTTTGTCCGGTTGTTCAATGCAGTGCCTGTGCGAACGTCAAGTGACCAGCCCTACAGGCTCCAGAAGTTCAAGTTGAGGTTATTCTACGAGTCGGACATTAGGCAGCCGGATTTCGAGGTAAATGCTATGTTTGCACATGGAGTTTCAATTTTGAGCTCTTGTTGATTTGAAATACTAACAGAGTAACAAATGTTTGAATACTGGACTAGAAAGCTAGGGACTTAATATTAGCCTGTATCACTTAAGCTACGTGAAACTTGCTGGATTATAGATGTGCTGTCATTGTGGACTTTGGAGGACCTAAAAATATCCCATGTATGTGAAAATCAAATGGGGTTTGCATTTAGTTGAATTGACTCACGTGACTGTAACAGTCAAGTTCTAAGCAGCATAAGATGGTAATGCTAATGGTGAAATTTGAGCATCTCTTCCATTTGTCCAACTCGTTAGTGCAAAGCAAGGTCTTCAGCAATCTTGTATTTAGTTAAGAATTGCAATGTACGTGTCAGGCAATATGGGAGGAATTGTCAATTTACCATCATTTGTCTAAATATGCCATGCTGGCATCAAATTTTGATCTATAAGCTGAGAACTGGAGAAATTTGGCATTTTTGGGTGTAGGTGCTCTATACTTTTCAGCTGTGCCTCTGATGCATAAGTCAAATTTATTATTTTGGGTTTTCGCTGTGGTGTCAGTAATTCTTTTTCTGTGGTTTGACAATGATTTTGGTTCAACTAGATAGCAAAGGAGCGATTGAAGAAGGTTATCACCCAGGCTGGAGAAAAAGATCACTCTGAATTGTCCTCAGACCCGCCTCATATTAGTAATGAACTTGCTAGTAAGTTCTTCCTGTAGTATGTGCTTTGACCATGCATGTGAACACTCAAGCAGAAAATGCACGTTTGCATGTGTATAAATCTTCAAATCTTTTTTCCTGCTATTGATATGATGTATGTTACATTTTTTTCTAGTGAAACGTCTGTTATGCTTTCAACCCATTTTTGCAAATAAATTTATTATTTATCTCACTTAGAGTGATTTGTTGGCTTTAATTTTCATATTCAAGCTTTGTTTGAAATGGACTGGTGTTCTTTTTTCCCCGTTTGTTTGAATTGGAGAAGTTATTATAATTTTTTTATATGAAGATTTCTATGCCATTCTCTACTGGAGATCTGAACTTGTGATCTTAGTTCACACATGTGATTTGTCATCTGTGCAGAATCTGGATCTGAAATTTGGCCTTCATGGTTTGAATTTATCAATAGGGACCTCATACATATGGTATCCTTTTCAGAACACGAAGCTTTTGACCATCCTGTGGCATGTAAGTTTTGAAAATCATTAGAAATTTGTATTAGTCCTTGACCTTCTTGTGCTTGTTTTCATGAAACTTGACAATTTCTGCCCATTTCTTTTATGGCATGATACATGTTAGAAGTTTGTTTGTCAGTAAATATCTCTGTAAATGTCATTTGCACTTGTATCAGATTGAACTTCACATTGATGTGCAGGCCTTGTGGTTGTGTCTTCTGAGGATGAAGATCCTATCAACAAATTTGTAGACCTCTTTAACTCTAATAAGTTGCCTGCTCTTCTTAATGATGGTGCCATGGACCCAAAGATTCTGAAATATTATTTGTTGGTACACGATAATCAGGACGGCTCCTCGGAGAAGTATATTTTTCTTTTAGTTATGGTTGTGTTTTTGTTCTTTCAGTTCTACTCATGTTAGAATGCTTTATATTTCTTAAGTATAACCATGAAAATTAACTAATGGTAATTGTCCTAATGGATGTAGCTGCATGGTTGATGATTTAGTAATGCAAGCTTTCCCCCTACCTCTGAAGCATAATTCTTGGCACCTCATGTTGCGAAGTGTGTTTTCTCTATAATAATGTACTTCAATTTTTTTACCTTAGAATCATAGCAGGCAAGTTGAGGTTGATGTAGTTTGTTGAGGGACATGTGAATGACACAACACATGACACCAGTTAATTACACCAAAATAGACAGAGAGAGAGGGGAAAAAATGTAAGAGACTAGAAGCAAGTTAGTGGGATGGAGAGAGAAGCATATGTAGGCATGAGTTATATAATATTTAGCTCACAAGGACCCTTTGCAAAAGTGAGGAAAACTAATGGACCAGGGAGATATCAAGAGAATTGTGCAGGAAGGGAAGTCCTATGAACTACGTGGCTTCTTGTTTGTTAATTGTTATTGATTACCATTTGGAGATATACATATGCTGTTGCTGTTGCTGCTGTCACCAAGCATTGTAAAATACTTTTTTTTTTTTTCATCAGAAGAAACATTTTTCCACTCAGAAATGTCAAATGTTTTATTTTTCACATGGTGAATTCCAATGAGGGACATTAAAGTTCTATTGTCTATTGGGAATATGCTTAAAAGAATATACTATTTTCGGTCTTTACGTTGTACAAAAATCAGTTTGCATTTTTTTTCTTACAACTTTTGATGATATGTTATTATCCTGCATTTGTGTAATTAAGTTTCACCTGGCATGACGAACTACACAATTACATATTTGACTCTATAGCTGCTTTTTTCGACTTTTGCTTTTAAGAGACCACTCATCTTGCTGATTTCTGCTAAAAAAAATAAAAAATTATTGCCATTGCTAAATTTCTGTGTGCCACTTGTAAAATTTTAGTTTTTAGCATCTCTGTTGTATTAACTACTTTATTTCATTAAGTTTTGCTATTTCTCTATTTTGATGCAGTCCCTAACTCTTGACTTATTATGCTGTGGGTTTTTTGAATACCATTCCTTGGTTTGCAGGGCAACAAAAATCTTGACAGATATGAAAAATACATTTGGTTCACATGACTGTAAAGTTCTTTGCATTAATTCTTCCCAAGAAGGGCCGACAGAACATGACGATAACCTTTGGGCTCATTTTGTACGATATTTTTAGTTACTCTTATTTTTCATGCAACCGTATTAGTTTATAATTCTTATTTTTACTTCGTTTTTCCTATTTGACAAATGTCATTCATAATCTTTGCCTTAGTTATTCTACGAAGTCAGTGTTACTAATGCTGTTGTTTTTAACTTATGTGACAGAGATCTGATGCTTTGCATGGTCAGCATCTTGGTTGTTTCCTCAACATTGATGATATTAGCGAGGTGAATTGCATTTCAGCACCAAAGGCTCATTATTTGTTGCTTACCCCAATTAAATTTGGGATTGAGACTTTGTTGTTGTTGTTCCTTTCTGGATTGTTGTTGATCATATCAAACTTGTGCAATCTGGGAACAGATGAAGGATCTGATGCAAGAAATGACATCTAAACACATAATTCCTTACATGGAGCAAAAAGTCCGTGTGCTCAATCAGCAGGTCACTTAAGCCTTCTTTTATTTCCTTAACTTTGCACATTAGGCTTTTTGCCTTTCTACTGTCCTGGTTGTACTTCTTTTATGCATTTTTACCTTTTCTTCTTTTTTTCCCCTTGTCATGTCCATCTCAATTGTTGTTAGGTTTCTACTACAAGGAAAGGTTTCAGAAACCAGATTAAAAACTTATGGTGGAGAAAAGGAAAAGAAGAGACAACATATTCTTCCAATGGCTCCATGTGTGTTGCTCAAGATATCATCTTATTGTCTTCTCACACCTTGCTTCTTATCTTTCTTTATTTCTTTCTAATTTAGGGTTTGTATTCACTGTTCAAGGTATACCTTTAGCTCTATCGAGTCTCAGATTAGAGTTTTGGGTGACTATGCCTTTATGCTACGAGATTATGAACTTGCACTGTCAAACTATCGCCTTATTTCCACAGATTACAAGCTTGATAAAGCTTGGAAGCGCTATGCTGGTGTGCAGGTACATTCATATGTTGGCTCTTTTAACTGTTGTCTTATGTGGTGCATTTTGCTAGTCGTTCTCTATTGTATAATATGTTGAAAGTTGCAAGGCTTGGATAACAGAAATAGCATGTTTTGGAGAGAATGGGGTGATGTAGTTATTTGTGTGGTCACCTTTGTCTGTATATTTTAGTGTGTATTGGTTTGTTGTTGAAAAATTTTGTGATAAACGTTAAATGGAAAGCGAGCTTAGCATAGGTTTCAGCTTTGGATGGATTTATATTACTTTAGTCATTTTTGTGGATGTTTTCTGTTGCTTAAACTTTTTGGTTTCAACTAACAAGGTTGATTCACTAACTTGAATATTCCAGTGTTCAAATATCTATCTAAGTGCTGAAAATAACACTTTGTTGACAAAGTGGTTTCTTTATCTGCTTGAAGCTCTATATTTGTCCTTATGGAGATTGTATATTCTTACAATACATGGTTAATTATCCGTCCTTGCAGTATCCCTGAGTGTCTATTACTTTATACAGGAAATGATGGGGCTGGCATACTTCATGTCAGATCAATCGAGAAAAGAAGCAGAGTACTGTATGGAAAATGCATTAACTACTTACTCAGTATGTGTTTGTTTCTTGCTTGATGATATCTTGGTTAGTCTTTATTATTATGTTTTGTTACTATGAACTTGGTGTTGTTTCAGAGAATTGGTTCAGGTGGTTTGCAGAATGCTACTCGCTGTGGTCTTTTGTGGGTAGAGATGTTAAAGGCAAGAGGACAATATAAAGAAGCTGCAACTGTTTACTTTCGCATTTGCAGTGAGGTCAGCTTATGCTGTCTGGGAACTCAAGCTGATGAGGATATTACTTTCTGTTTCTGAAATTTTTTTTCTTTTCCTTCTTATTTCTTTTGTTGTTGTTGTTGTTGTTCTTCTTCTTCTTCTTCTTCTTCTCTCTCTCGCCCTCTGTGTGTGTGTAAAGGAACCTTTGCATTCGGCTGTTATGCTTGAGCAAGCATCTTATTGCTACTTGCTGTCACAACCACCCATGCTACACAAATATGGATTTCATCTTGTTCTTTCTGGAGATCTATATAGAAAATGTGATCAGGTACTTAGAGTAATGTGAATATCTACCTACATCTTTCTATATCTCTTCTTCTATTGATTCTTCCACCCTTCTCTAGATTAAACATGCAGTTCGCACATATAAAAGTGCCACCTCAGTTTACAAAGGAACCACATGGAATTACATCAATGATCATGTTCATTTCCGTATTGGCCAGTAAGTTGTTTCATGTTGATGCAGCTGGAGATTACCCAATAATTATCGGTAGTCTAGAGGTTACAATTTAAAAGATTTTTTCCCCACTTAATTTGATGCAGATGGTATGCTTTACTTGGGATGTATGATGTGGCTGCCAATCACATGTTGGAAATCCTGGCCTGTGGTCATCAATCCAAGACAATGCAAGAGTTATTCCTAAGAGACTTTCTTGAGGTTGTACAGGTGTGTGCTACCTTTTGTTTTCTTTCTTTCTTCATCGGATGTTGTTAGAAAGGGTAAACTCCAATGTCTTAGAACTGTGAAAGATTAACCCTTGTCTTCCATGTGGCTTAATTTAGTAATGTGATTTATCTAGATCTAATTGGATTGTTGCATTTGTGATGCAATAACCTTTTTTATTCATGATATCTTTATGAAACAGTTCAAGTATCTTTGTATTCACTTGAAATGTTGATAGCGCTTGCCTGAGAGTTTATCCCATTCATAATATTGACTTATTTCACCTTTGCCCCGAGATTTTCATTGGGGTTGTTCTAAAGATAGCCCATATATTTGATTAAGACCCTATTATATTGATTCAGTCCATTTTATTGTCATTGGTGTTCTTTGACAGTGCCGAAATCCTGTTTTCTTATTTCTGTTTTTGACAAATTCCATCACTTTTCTTACTGTCTGTTGGTTCTACCACAGAATTACTGAACTTAAAATCTTAGGTGAAGTAGTGGGAGTTGGCTTATATTATGTGTTAAGGTTTTAAAGTGTGAACAAAAGAACTGTCCACCATGCTCTGCAATTGAAAGTCAATTATGGGAGCAGGGGAGTAAAAGAAATACTGAGGCTAAAAATTCTATAATATCTTCAGTGTAATCATAGAGTTGCACAAAGTCCCACATTTGCCTTGACATGTAACAAAATGTGATGGTCCTCCAATGGTGGAGGAGCTTAGAGGCGGTAATACATTACTTAATCTGAATCAAATGATTAGGACCTTGGGACTCTCACTAATTTAGGCAGTTGTCCATCAAAACATAAGTACCATTTTGTTTTCGCTTCTGTTTCTATTTTGGAAACTTTCTCCTGAATTTTACTACCTTATTTATGGTCAATGCAGAAAACAGGGAAGACATTTGAGGTGTTGAAACTTCAATTACCTGTCATCAAAATCTCATCACTTAAGGTCATTTTTGAAGACCATCGAACCTATGCATCACCTGCTGCGGTAAGTTGTGATTAGTTACCTTTTTGAATAACGTTGGCCCCTTTTGCTTATATAGATTTGAGGATGCCACAGTCCTTACCCATCTCTTACTTTATTAGTTGACTAAGCTATTTATATTGTACATCCATTTGCATTTGTAAGTGTGATGCTCATATGTGAATGCCTTGAGTGCATGCACATGCTTGTGCAACCAGATGTTTGCACTTAAGTTTGGTCCTGATTACACTAGGTGTGAAACATCTAGTTTTAGACCACAAACTTTACAGGTATTTATAAGTGTCCACATTGATGCAGTGTCCAGTTGGTGATGCACATGTTTGTGTGTCTGGGTGTTTGTCCTTACTTTAGTTGGGTTCATATTACACTAGGCACAAAATGTCTGGTTTGCCACAGCTACTTGGTTGACTGATTTTTCTTGGATGATGATTATGCCCCAGTTCTCCCAAGAGGGGATCCTGCAGGTCATTAGTTCTATTTTTTAAGTATCCGCTAACAGGTTATGCTTAGGTGCCTTTGCAAGCTAGTCATGGCTGGTCATATTTAGTGGTTGGTTAAGAAATGACATATCTTTTGGTGCTGTGAACATCTGAAAAGCAAAGCAAACATTTTATTGATGTTATGAATTTCTGAGCTACCAAATATTTAACTTGTATGGTTATAAATTTGCCTTTATTCCTCTGTTGATGAAAAAGACTGGTGAAAGTGGCTTAGATTAATTATAGTTGATCTGTTGTTCCTTTGAACATTCCTAGGCTGGTGTTAGGGAAGGTGTGTGGCAGTCATTGGAGGAGAACATGGTTCCATCATTGCCTACTGCCAGGACCAACTGGCTGGAAGTACAATCAAAGCTTCTCCCAAAAAGATACAAAGAGTCAAATATTTGTGTGGCTGGAGGTATGAAGGTGATAGTATTTGACATAAAGTTGTGCTTTGAATATAACACAGTTGTTGATGACTCCTTATGTATGTTTTAAGAAATATAGATGCCCTTTTTCTGCTTGAAAAGTTCTAAGGGATTTGTCATATTGGTTTGGATCCCCATTGTCTCGTGGAGTCATGGTCGCAGTAGCTGGCAGTTTTATGTTGCTTGATTGGACTGATTTTGGCATACAATGTTATAAAGAAGTGTTGCTGAGTCCTTGCTAGAATGTGAACCCATTTGGTGGTTTATTTATTAGCTATTCACATAATTCTCCTGCCCCCTTCTTACTCAGCTTGCCTCTCTGTTTTAGAAAGTAAATATGTGGAAAAAGGGTTTTTTCTTTTGCTTCACTGTTCTTTAAGATGCTTAACTACATTAGAACAGACATAAAGGGCAAAGGGGCCTTTGCAATACCAACACTGTATTCATATGTTTCCATATGCCTTTTACAGAAGCAATAAAGGTGGATATTATGTTTGAGAACCCTCTACAAGTACCTATTTCCATATCTAGTGTTTCTTTGATATGTGAACTTTCTGAGAGATCAGACGAGGCAAAATCTGGTGAGCTACATGAGGTCTTCCTTTTTATGTTAATATTTTCTGTTGTCCTGGAAAAGTTAGTCGGCAAAAGTGGGTGATCAATATTTTAATGAAGGTGCAGATCCAGGTAGCTCATCCATTGAAACTTTGGATAAAGAAGAATTTAGAAAATCTGGGTATGTATGCAAAAAACATTAGTATGAATGCAAAAACTATCAGTGTTCTGTTTTTCTAAATCATAAATTCATTTTCCATTGGGAAAAATCTTATTGTGTTGCGTGATTCTTTTTTCTTTTTACAACTTTAAATTTGAATTTTGCTTCATGCTGGCAGAGATATGAAGTCAGGCAGTTCAACATTTACCTTGTCTGAGGTCAACTTCTCCTTGGGAGGGCGTGAAACCAATTTGGTAAGCATTTTTTCTGGATCAATGCTAAACTTATGAAGATCTGCTTTCTTGTTCAAATAACTAGAGTGGCTTCATGTATAAATGGCCTGTGTCCAATCTATGCATGGAAATGAATTAAGTGAATAGCGTAGCATGGACCTTTACCTTTTCACCTTGTTATCTGTCAATCTTGTGTCTCCCTTTACCTGTTTCATTGTTAGACTGGTTGATGTGGTAGCTGTTGTGTAACTAAGCAATACATGGAGATTGTGAGAAAAGTAGTCTATAATACCATTTGGTATCCCTTCTGGCAATTAGTCATTGAGACATGTTTAGAACACTCTGAAAAAGGTTCTGCATCATGTGAAATTACTATTTAAGTGTCCAGTGGTCAATCTTATTTTACCTGTGCAGCTGAAATTAAGATTTATAGGATATAACATATGAATTATCCTACTTTTTGTCTGAAAACCTTCACTTGTTGCATTAGAAGGCACTGAATAGCAGAATCATGTTGAGGCAGGCTTGAATTGTTGAATTTCTCTATCACAACCTAACTTTTCCTCCTTTCCTAGAAAATATGCAACTTCAAAATTAATTTAAATTGTCTGATTAGACAAAATGAAGGGCAAGCCTTTGTGTAGTCCAGTTGCAGAAACACTCTTTGGAAAAAAAAAAAAGTTGCATATATTTGACTCTTCCTCAGACCCCACATTGTGGAAGCTGTGTGTTCTGGAACACCCTTTTGGTTGATTAAATGAAATCCACTATAACCAATCTACATTTCTAGATGGTTTAGATGATAGTGTATGAACATCTTTTCAATGTCTGTCTCAAAGTGTTCAGTTGTTGTAAAGGGTGAAGGGCCATTTATGTGTAGATAATCAGAATCCATTTCTCAATATCATTTTCAGGGACATCTTGTTCTTCAGCTACTAGTGTCTTTAGAAGTTCTGTTTCAATCCTTTCTGCTTTTCAGGTACAACTGACAGTCACTCCTGCAGCAGAAGGCATCCTAAAAATTATTGGGGTCAGATGGAAGTTGTCAGGTTCTGTTATTGGCTTTCACAACTTTGAGTCCAGTGCTGTGAATAAGAAAACAGCAAAAGGAAGGAGGAAAGCTAAGCATTCCTCTACTAATGACATGAAATTTGTGGTGATCAAGGTGCTGGAAAATTTTCTCTTCATCCTTTCCTGGGAGAGCCAAAAAAAAAAAAAAAAAAAAAAGGAAGAGAAGTTTTTCCAAATTGTCATTTTCTATTGAATCATTGTAGGTCAAGCTGGAGCAAACCTTTCTTTTTCTTATTTTTATTTTCTTTAATGGCAGAGTCTGCCCAGGCTTGAGGGTTTGATTCGCAATCTACCCAGAATAGGATACGTAGGAGATTTACGACATCTTGTTTTAGAGCTGAGGAACCAGTCTGAGTTTTCTGTAAATGTATGCCCCTTTCTTCCCTCCTATTTTTGTACTCACTCTGCCAAATGCTAATTAACATCTTGATTACTTACATAATCAAATTAGGTTTGCCTTGTATGTAATTGATTTGATGTTTTTATACTCTGGTATTTTACCTGGCAATTTTTTCATGCCAAAAGTGCTTTACCTTTTTTCATCAAGGACAGGTAGAGCTTGGATAGCCTTTATGTTTATATCTAGACACAAACAAGCATATTTCTCTTTGTTTGTAAGATGGATTATTTCCTGGCAGAATCTGAAGATGAAGATCAATCATCCTAGATTTCTTAATATTGGGAACCAAGATGATTTGAATGCAGAGATTCCCTTGTGCTTGGAAAAAAAGACCGATGTTGAACAAAAGGTTTTGCTAGCTAATCCTGAAAAGGTTTCCCGTGGTCTTTTTCTATTTCCTGAGGTCAGTACCAGAAGCTTGCTTGTGTATTCTCTTTTGGCATAACATGAAACTCTTATTTGGCAATGTTGCTTATATATGCTTATATATGCCATTGAAATCAGGATGTTATAATACAAGGGGAAACACCCTTTCTGTGGCCTCTTTGGTTTCGGGCTGCAATTCCAGGAAACATTTCGTTGTGTATTGTGATATACTATGAGATGGGAGATGCATCAAGTGTCATGAGATACCGCACCCTACGCATGCATTATAACATGCAGGTATGCACTTGAATATGATACATGGATATTTTAGGGTGGATCCTTAGTGCTTGGGATTTACTTTGAATCTCCATATCCACTTAGAAGTTTAATCCTTGGTGGTGAAGCCAATCAACATTGTAAATTAGTTTAGGTCATTATACTACTACCATGCCCCTGGACCCATTCTAGGTCCGACTAGCACATGTAACAAAACTTGAACTGGGTAATGGGCCAAATACAGGTGCTAGGCTTGACTGGCATTGGGTTAAATTGATTTAAACTGAACACATGGAAGGACCTGAACTAGTGGGTGTAGACAAGGGACTGAATTAAGCCCATCAACATTGTAAGCTAGGCTATGTTATTTTACCTTTTTGGTATGGGAGTTTACACCTCTCAACACACCCTCAAGCCTAGCATTATGCACAATGAAACTGGAATTGAGTAATGCACTGAAGACACACTAGGCTCTGGTAGTATTGGGTTTAAATTGAATGAACACTTGGAAGGGGCCAAATCATTGGGTAAAGACAAGGGTGAAACTAAGCTCTGATGTCATGTTATGAAGCTCATATTCACCTAGAAGTTAGTAGGTGGTGAAGCCCATCAATATTGTAAGCCATGCCAAATGGCACTTTATACTCTTAACAAGATTGGACCAAATATACAGGGTGAAAATTTGTAAAATCCTGGCGGATAGTTTTGTTGATAGCAAAGAATTTGTCTTGGATAGACGTGACATTTAACTTTTATTGCATGACTTGTTATGCAGGTGATCCTTTTTTGTTGATTCATGCAATCTTTAGTTGGTTCGAACCTGTTCCCTAAATCAATTTTAAATTTTTTACTCTTGCGACAGGTTTTGCCATCAATGGATGTGTCATTTACAGTTAGTCCTTGCCCATCAAGATTGCATGAGTTCCTTGTCCGTATGGATGTCATCAACAAAACTAGTTCAGAAAATTTCCAGCTTAATCAGTTGTCATCTGTTGGACACAATTGGGAGATCTCACTGCTTCAACCTGTTGATACCATGCTTCCTTCACAATCTCTAGTTTCTGGTCAAGCATTGTCATTTTTCTTTATGCTCAAGGTATGAGAATCTGCATTCTAAGATATTATATTTTAGATCATTGATATTGTCCAGCGTGTTGCTCCAGTTTATGTTACATTGTTTTGTGCACCAGAAATGTTATTTGATGCTTTGGTGTATTGTCATTTGGTAGATCCACATTTCCAGATTTACCATATTCTAGCGGTACTTATTTGAATCACCTCCACTTAGTTTTCCATTCTATGTTAGACATTTCATGCTCTAGATTTCACTTGAATTGATATTTAGGAATGTTGCTTCAATTTCAAAATGCCTTTCAGACAAAGGTTTAGAACCTAGGTGTTCTATATCTTTAACATATCTATAGGAATTGTTTTGTTCATTTTTATTTGATAGCAAGCAGTATTTAGGCCTGATGGCCTGACTTAATCTTCTAGGTGCTTGTTAACTGCCCTGTTCTCATGTATGGGTGAGTCCTGATCCAAAAGCCAGAGGTGATGCCCCTAATTGTTATTGTGTGCACTTAGCACTCGTTGGGATTTGGACTGGGGACATGTGCATGACCCACCATCCAAGTCTAATCCTCCTAGGCCTGTACAACTTGAACCAACGCACTGCATTGTTTTGAATTCACTAAATTATACTCTGCATGTCTTTTAGCTGATTCAGTAATCATTTGGGCTTCAGAGTTGTAGGAAATCATCACCTACAGGAGAAAAGATTTCATCTCTGTCCTGTCTTCATGGAAGTTGCATAAGTTTGGTTCCCATGGGATGCAAGGAAGCTCTTTTTGATATATCTAGCTCACCTTTGGCTGATTTCCATGATTGTGAAAGATTGCAGAATGGAATACCTAATCAGGTTGGTAGATCTTGATTATGACCATGTTTGGCATTCATCATTGTTGATCTTTGCCATTATCACCTGGACCACCCACCATTGGTACTGTATTTCACTTGGATTTTCTATAAAAATTAGAAAATAATTTTTCACTTGATACTTGCTCCATGAGTTGTATCAGTTGATGAATTAGGCACCTATCCTACTGTCAGTTCTTAATTTTTTTTTTCTTTTGTTTGATGAAAGGATTCCAGCAGGCAAACTGTTTTGATTACATTGGACTGTCTGTTTAGCTTCGATTTCTGTCTTGTATTTGCTGTTGTAGAACTAGAAGTGTTTCAGCCTTTTGTTTTGCGTTTATCAGGATGCTGCAAATACAGTGGACTTTATTCTGATCTCTCAGCCTCTTAAAGGTGATAGAAGCCCTGCTCTCTGTGATCCGCCTCATCTTTTTTCTCATCATCAATGTCACTGCAGGCAAGACTCATAAAAATGTTAAACCTTCAGTTTCATCACTTGAAGTCGTTATTTGTTCCATGTTTTGCTATGCTGACCTTGAACTTTCCACCTACAGTACTGCAAGCTCAGGCTCGATATCTTGGGTAATTGAAGGGCCTCGTACCAGACATCATGACTTTTCTGTTTCATTCTGTGAAGTAAATTTGATGATGAATATTTACAACTCATCAGATGCCATTGCATCTGTGAGCATGATCACCCTCCATTCCACCAGTTGCAACATTGAATCAAGTGATTTGGGTGCAGTTACTACTGCAAACCAAGCTGGGTGGCGTGATGTGTCTCTGGAAAATGACATTAAGATTAATGCTGATGTACATGGAACTCACGTTGGAAACTCCCTATCTCCAGAAAGTGTCTCTCCATTTATTTGGTGTAGTCCAATCTCCACAAGAGTCCAACTTAATCCGATGTCCTCTACTGAAATTCCACTCAAGATTTGTGTATTCGCCCCTGGTGTATATGATCTGTCAAATTACGTTTTGAATTGGAATCTTCTACCCGTTGAAGGACAAGAAGATTTAGGAGATGCTAGGCAGTCTTCGGGGAGGAGTCCGGGGTATCCATATTTTCTTACCGTCCTTCAATCTGATTGAAATTTCGGCTTACTTGTCTATGTCAGACGAGGATGGTACATTTTGACTTTGTAAATTATTGTTTCAATGTATTCATTATTTTTCACAGAAAAGGATAGGAATCGACAAAAGGCTTAGTGGGGCAGGAATAAACAACACCATTTTGCTTTTGTAATAATACTGGAAATGAAGATGAAAGCAATGTTTGGCGACTTTGTCTACCGGGGATTAGCTTCTGCTATTCATTGTGATTTTTAATTATATTGATTCGTGTCAATCCGGAAATCTAAATGAAGGTCAAACTTTGCGCCTGAGCAATCTTTTTGTTTGTCTCTGTTTTCTCTCTCTATGATCTCACTGATTGGCTTTACGATCATATTTTTTTCCAAGAAAAAATTTGCTGCCTTGAATAATGATGAATGCAATCATGATTTAATGGTTCCTCGTGCTACCAGTATTTTTGCAATTCTATTCGCAAGAGCCTAGACGAGTTAACACTGTACATGTAAGTGAATGCACTGAATACTTCTACTCTTGCATATTTGTTCTACATAATTGCAGTACTGGTCATGTCAGTCGTGTCCTTATTTTCTGGACATATTTATGACATGTTTTTAGACATACGTAACGACGGACATTTATCTATTACTGCATTACTCTGCCCGTTCAGCATGATCGATAGTTTGGCCACTTCTATTTATCTCATTCCTTGCCAGGGAACGGCATCAAATCTAAGAATAGCAGTTTTGACAGTTCTGAAGCTGTTTATATAGACCCATTGGTGAATTCTGCCCGACCCATTGTGTTCATATGCAAACTTTATTTTTTTATGCTCCTTGTTCGTTTCATCAAATGGCTCTCGGCTTGTTTCTCATGTATGTTTCCCTATTTCCATTTGCTCTTCTTTTGGAGTAATGCCTTTGTTCTACCTTAACGCTGTGCGATGAGCTGATTGCATCGGTAGCTTAAGAACAAGTTCCCGGCTGGCGAAATACTAAATGAAGCCAATTAACAAAATCAATGTGGCGTCCTTATAACAAAGGTGAACAAGTTTGACTAAGTTATATTATACGTACAGGCGATTGTTGGCCCGCCTGACCCAAATAGAATCCAGCTCACTGTAGATGGTGGAAAAATCAACGGCGACGAGAGAAACGAGCAGGCTTTTCCTACACCCTCTTGGAAAGATGCATGCCAAGTGCCGAGCATGGAGAGATTACTTAACCCCCCCAAAAGGAAGACTCTTCTTCCCAACAACTTCCGCTTTCATTCTATCAATAACGCCTCCACCCCCTTCTGCCAAGATGCTTCCTCTTTCATTTTCACAAAGGAAAAAGTCAGCAGGCCGAGGCAGTCAGCGACGGCGTTCACTTGGCACGATGAGACTCACTCTGTTCTCACCTTCTTTAAGTTTATTTATTTATTTATTTTAAAAATGCGACGTAGATACAATAAAATATAATGTGAAGATAGCTAATAATAATGTACATGCAGTTGACAAAATGTGTTGTATGCACATTGTTTTTGCATATATGCAAACATTATATATACTGTATATACATTTGTTTTGTCTGTTTAGATATTACGTACTTTTATTTTAAAAAAGTGAAAGCCCCATGCCTTAAAAAAAATGTCAATGAGATCCACAAATATACATACTGTATATACACATTATATATAGATTTTACTTTATATTATGTTTATTTGTTTTTTTTAAAATAATATATTTATAATTTTACATAATAAAATTTATTTCATTATTTTTATTTTACATAGACTCCATTTATTATATAATATAAAATTATGACTGAATTATATTTTAACATTAAATAAAAATATCCTTATTTTTATTTATTTAAAAATCACATATTTTCCTTTGAAAAAAAATCCTCCATGATTTAAATAAATAATTAAAAAAAAAAAAGTAAACAAGATCCGCGCGAGCTCCATCAACTTCTCCCTCCCTCCCTCTCTCTCTCTCTCTCTCTCTCTCTCGCTCCACGACCCCGTCTTCTTTAGTTCTATGAAAGACCATTCCACAGAAGCCGCCGCCGTCCACCTGTGCTCAACAAATGGAATTTTCTTCTATCTCGCCCTGCCAACATGAAAAGTAAACAACTGGGAGTTGAATCGGTGGCCCGTTCGAACATTCCTCAAAACTTCACCCAATACACCCCATCAAAGTCCCATTCCATTAAAAGTCCTTTCTTTCTACTTGTCTTTTAACCCCTCTCCTTGGAAACCCAGTTCTTGTCCTACCTTTTTTAAGTCCTTCCTTTCTTCTTGTTGACCAGCTCTTGTCGAGTATATACATATAGAAATATTTGTTGGTTTTGTTTCTGATAGATAATAGCGAAATTGAGAAGATGAATGATCTGTTATCGGGTTCTTTCTTTCACTCCCGCAGCGAGGAAGCTCCTCCGGATCACCATGTGATCCAGATGTCGGAGGCGGCGGCGTCCAACACCGGCGGCCTCAACCTCAACAAGTTCTTCGACGACGTGGAGTCCGTCAAGGACGAGCTCAATGAGCTGGAGCGGCTCAACGAGAGCCTCCAGTCGTCTCACGAGCAGAGCAAGACCCTACACAACGCCAAGGCCGTCAAGGACTTACGGGCCCGGATGGACGCTGATGTTGCCTTGGCTCTCAAGAAGGCCAAGCTGATCAAGGCCCGACTCGAGGCCCTCGACCACTCCAACGCCGCCAACCGTAACCTTCCCGGGTGCGGACCTGGGTCGTCTCTTGACCGGACACGGACCTCCGTGGTCAACGGGTTGAGGAAGAAGCTGAAGGACTCGATGGAGAGCTTTAGTTGCTTGAGAGAGAAGATATCGATCGAGTATAGAGAGACCGTACAGAGAAGGTATTTCACGGTGACCGGCGAGAATCCTGACGAGGGAACGCTTGATCTCTTAATCTCTACGGGTTAGTTTGTTTCTCTTTCTTTTTTTTTTTTTGTTTCTTTTTGATGATTTTGGCTAATAACTAAAAGTATGCTATAATATTGTTTTGTCACAATGCTTTGTAAGATTTATTTATTTACCAAACATTTATGTTTTTTGAAATGGAAATTGGAAGTATTGATTTTGAATTGGATTTGGGCGAGAAATTGACCCTGAAAGGTGAAGCATAAAGTTTGAGATGAGAATTCGATGAAATCTCTCCAACAGATTTGAAAAGTCTGGTTTTGCTTATGCAGGTGAGAGTGAGACTTTCCTGCAGAAGGCAATTCAAGAGCAAGGCAGGGGCAGGGTTTTGGATACCATAAAAGAGATTCAGGAGAGACATGATGCTGTGAAAGGGATGGAGAAGAACCTCAAGGAGTTGCACCAAGTGTTCTTGGACATGGCTGTGTTGGTTCAAGTTCAAGGTGAACAATTGGACGACATTGAGAGCAACATGCAGAGAGCTAGTTCTTTTGTGCGTGGGGGGACCCAAGGGTTGCAGACTGCGAGAAAGCACCAAAAGAATACCAGGAAATGGACTTGCTGTGCTATCATTCTTCTGCTGGTGATCTTGTTGGTGGTACTGTTCACGGTGAGACCATGGTAAAACAATAGCGGCGGTGGCTCCGGCTCAGACTCCACGCACTCCAGTAGCATAGGCTTGTGGCTTTACATTTTACTCTGATGCGAGTTGAATTTGATGGGGGTGCTGTAGTTGGGGCGCATGCATATCATTTGGAGGCATTGGTTTGAGATCCTCGAATATTTCTGCATATTGTGTCGCGTGGGCAATGCGTGAAATGTCATTGATCTTTTGTCTATTACAGATGTTTTTGTTGGAGAATCCCTTTTTCCAATCTGTGCTTTGTTTTGCATAGCAACACATAAGAAGCGTTCAACTGAAGGGAATCCCCCCAGCCCCTTTCCGATTATTATGGAGTCGAGGCCTTTCGGGGGCTCAACATGGCGTGGTCGCAGATTGAAATCTGCAAATGAGACCATGTGACCTTTTCTTTTAATCTGAGACCGACCCAATTCCATAAAAAACGTTTTCAATAGGTAAAAATATTGGTAGATAAGAATATGAGTTATAGTATAAAATATAATATTTGATATTATATAAATCTTATATAAAAATTTATTATATTTTTATAAAACAAATCAAATGCTATTTAAATATTATTTATATAACATTAATACGACAAAAAAAATTTTTTTTTCATGTGATTCTAATACCAAATCACTGTATTTACAGACAACCTTTCATCTGGGAAACATATAGACAACCGCTATTTGACAAAAAGAGTTGGGAAATCAATTGATTTGCTTTTTATTTCTTCATAATTCCAAATTGCCTTGTTGGCACATCCGGCCGAACGCCGAAAAATAGCCAGTTTTCAGAAATAAATAAAAAAGAATTGCAAAAGCAACCGTAAACGACGGGGCGCCGCTGTCTGTGAGTTGGTTCTGTCGCGGATAGGAATCTAACCGACTGGGTAACCATGGACAGTGACTGACCCAACCCGAAGCTCCGTTGCACAAATTGGGTTAGCTTATTCTCCCGACCTATCCTCCCCGCGCTCTGCTGCGTTTCAGTCATGGCGACGGTTAGAATGATAGGCAAGTGCTGCTTGAACCTCACCCAAAAAAAAAAAAAAAAAACCCTTCCTTTATCATTTTTCAGCTTTCCATCTCCGTCTCTTTGCTTTTTCAAGATATTTTCCATCTGACATTTTTGTTTTTTTATTTTTCCTTTATGCTCTTTTCTCTCCGTCGTTGTGTTCAATCTTTCAAAACAGACATAGCGGTTAACTTCACAGGTCGGTTGGGCATTTCATCGAACACCTTAGCTTCTCTGTCATTTCCACTCTTACTTAAGTCTCTTTTTCTTCCTCTAAGCAAATGGGTGTTTCAAGATCTGTTCAGATGGCATGTTTAGAGGAATCTACAATGCAAAGCAATGCCATGTCGCCGATAGAGCCACTGTGTTGAGCCGGGCTTGGAGCTCTGGTGTGGATCGAATCATTGTAAGTAAATCTTCTTTCATATCATCTTTACCATGTTAAACTGGCAGAACTTTTTCACTCTTGTTCGTCGTTTGCTGTGTGCACTTTTGGTAATCTTAAGCTCTTAAGCTCGAATTGCTAAGATTATCAATTGGTTTCATAGATGGCGGTGCTATTCTGATTCATTGTTATAATTTTTAGCACGTTTGCTTTCTTCTGAGGATGATAAAGTTAAGCTTTTCATTTTATTTGTTTATGTTTTTTGTTGTGTTGTGATTTAGAAGCATAAAATAGTTGAAAAAGAATATGAAAATCAGAATTGATCAGGCATTTTGCAAAAGTAGGCGTAAGGTTGTGCATATTTTACTTTTCCCCGGACCTTACATTGTGGATTTGTCGTGCAATAGGATGCCCTTTAAGGAAAATTATTTGTAACAATGCGGTTTCAATCTGTTGTTGTAGGTGACTGGTGGATCCCTGGAGGAGTCAAAGGAAGCTCTTGCTATTGCAGAGACTGATGGTTGTGTTACTTGCTTCTCATGCTTCTCTTCATCTTCTTCTTCATTTTTTTTAGCCACCCCATTCTGGGGGAGGGGGGGTTGGTTGTGTGTTTTTTTGAGCATATGTTTTTTTTCATTCCATAACCTGCTGTTTGCCACAGGAAGGCTTTTTTGTACAGTTGGGGTGCACCCAACAAGATGCAAGGTTGGTTTTTGTTTCTTAAAGTTTGGTACCTTTTTTTTTTTAAAATTTTTTGCCAGTCTTCTGTTTATATATGTGAATCGTGCACTTTTGTTGGAGATTTCTTTTGAACCTAGTTCATTTCTGTATCCTTTTAGGAGTTTGAGGAGGGTGGGGATCCAGAGACACATTTTCAGGCTCTTTTGTCATTAGCTAAAGAGGGAATTCAGAAAGGGAAGGTATGTTTAGACAATGTTGCAAACAAGGAAATGCCAAGGCATCATAGATTTGATTTACAACAAAAGATACAATGCATATTTTAGAAATTTTGGAGTTTCCTTATATTACCATCCATTGTTCAATGGAACTTGAATCATGGGTGAAAATTTTGGATTTTGTTGACATTAGTTAGAAGTGTTGTTGATTTTGGTTTCAATATTTTACTTCCAATTTTTCCAACAACATTAACCATTAAGCACAAATTATTATGCTGTCTTTTGTTTATGGTGACAAATTGACACAATTCTTCTGACAGGGTTAACTGCTTGGATTTTAAGTTGTCTATTGGTTACTTTAAAGCAAATTTTCCACATTCCATTGTGTGCTTAATGGTTGACAATTCCATCCATGTCATCTGCTATTTAGTATTTCATTTCTATTTATAATGTGCATCTTTGCCATAGTTTATGATGTTCTTTGCATCTGATTTAAGGTAGTGGCAATTGGTGAATGCGGGCTGGATTATGACAGGCTTCACTTTTGCCCATCAGATGTTCAAAAGAAGTAAGCAGCTACCGAGAGACGTAGTTTCCATGGATTTGCTTTGCTCCACATTGTTCTGATCTAACCAAGTGGTGTTTTGTTTGCATCACCCTCTATATTGAAAATGCAGGTATTTTGAGAAGCAATTTGAATTAGCATATGCAACAAAGTTGCCTATGTTTCTACATATGCGAGCAGCTGCAGAAGATTTCTGTGAAATTGTAGAGCGTAACAAGGATAAGTGAGTTTTCTCTGCTCTGCAAATAATGGAGTCAAATAATTCCAGATAGATATTGTTCATTGCAATATCTGCATATGTTTTAACCATATTTGAGGTTTTACCAAATAGCATGTCTTCAGGTTGACGCAGGTGAATTGTTGCTCAAAAAAAAAAAAGAAAAAAAAAAAAGAAGAAGAAGGTTGATATATGTTAATTGACTTTATTAGAGTTGTGCAGATTCAGGGCTGGTGTCACTCATTCATTTACAGGTAGCGCTGAAGACCGTGACAAGCTTCTTTCCTTCAACAGTATGTATATAGGTAATAATTATAGTGAGGACTTTGCTAACTTGGTCACTTGTATTCTCTTTTCCATTATTTTCTTGTTATATGTGTAGACAAAGTTACATGATCTCCATCTGACGTTATAGTATATAATATGCAATCTTGGACAGCATTATAGATGTTATCATGAGGGCAGATGACATGGTTGTCTGCCCTAATTTTGCTAGTTCTGCTGTAGAGTACCAATTATGGGGCCCCTAAAATTCGACCTTGCAATATATATATAGCTATAGGTTCTTGCAGAGACAAAGGTGCCATTGCAATTCTGAGGGCTTGCTTTATCAGATGCTGGTATAATACCTGTAGTGGTTCCCTCTGTTCTGATGTTACTTGAGAACTAAAGCAAAAAAATAAAAAGTGTCAAAAGGTGCGCAACATTTTTACTCAGACTGGAATATTCTGGTGAACAGAGTTTCTGCTCTGTCTCTGTCTCTCTCTATCAATAAACATGAAAATCGTTGAAATTCTACAAGATTGTGTCATGATATTTAGGACATCATGGGCAGGTGTAAGTTGGAAAATCGATATCCAATATTCAATTGTGCACTTGTGCCGAACACAATTTTAATTGTTTGAGACATTGTTGACTGTTCCCTACACAAGAACCATGCATTATAAGAACATTTTGTTGTGGTTTTATTTCCAAGCAATTAGTTGCTGTTGCTTCAAATGCTCTTTACTCGGTTCCACAAAATAGGTGTTAATGGTTGCTCTCTGAAGACAACTGAGAATCTCAATGTTGTAAGGGGTATTCCTGTTGAAAGAATGATGATTGAGACAGATTCTCCGTATTGTGAAGTCAAGAACACTCATGCTGGGATTAGTTTTGTGAAGTCTCGGTGGCCTTCTAAGAAAAAAGAGAAGTATAGTGAAGACTCTGTTGTTAAAGGGCGCAATGAACCTTGCTTCATTCGGTAAGTGAAAGATTCTGTCCATTGCCTCATCTAGTTTTGTTATATGCATTTTCACAGAACACGTTATATATGTCCCATGTCCCGAGTATCTGAGCGTAGAAGACTTTTGATTACATTAGAATATGCTATCAACATTGTAGCCGTCTTAGTAACTATCAAAACTACTGCATTATAAACGGACATTCCATTTTTGTTCTCTTATAATGTAAACACACTTGTTTGGAAATGCAGCCATTGGGAATCAATGTCTGTTTCCACTTCCTGTTATGCTTACACAGTTTCCACGTCATGTCATCTGTAATCTGTGGACAGCAGATTTTTCCTTCAATAATAAGTCTTCCTAATCTATAGCTGCTTTGGGCTACTGCTTCTTTAGCTAGTGTGCATTCTGTATGGCATTTCTGCAGTTAGAGATGGTGGTGGACTTACCTTAATCCTTTTTTTTTTAAGTTGGCCCTTTTCTGCTCTCGGGTTTTCTTAACTGTTTCCAGGCAAGTTCTAGAGATTGTGGCTGGCTGCAAAGGTATTAGTGATATAGATCAAATAAGCAGAACTATTTACCATAACACCTGCAGGTAAGCACTTTTTGGACTTCTCCTTGTAGCTGTGTTTGTATAGATATCACAAAGTATTCCACAAAGCAATGCAACTGTACAGAAGTGGAAATTGATATTCTGCCCATTTGACGATCTTGGTTGTTTAATTATTGTGTGAAAAAAAAAAGTAGCTAAGTCAAAGTTGAGCATAGGAATCAGGCTTATGGGTCATTTCTCAACTAATTTTAATATTCAAGGTTCCGCCATCTGCCATGTAATGTGTCGTTTTGCAGGGTTTTATTTCCCCAAGACTTGGATTCTGCTGCAGATGCTCTTCTTGCCGGTCATCGTGATTCTCTCTGAGTTTCGTAGTTTTGCCTGCATGAATGTCCCTAGATGTCGGCATATTACATTCATTCCAGGTCTTGACTCCACTTTTCCATTTGTGGAACTGTGGCAGGATTTCTCATCCAAAATGCTATCAGGACGGTCAGATAATTTCAACTTACTGTTCTGTGTTTAATTCGATCTGAACGAACCGTTTGTATATGGTGGCGGGGCAGGCAAACAAAAACGACCGTTAGAAGCTAAGATTAGCAGATGGATGCCCCACTTTATTCACGCAATGCTCCTTTAATGCTCCAGTTCACAGAAGATTTTGAGCACCTGTAAATACAGCTTTCTGCTCAGTCTCCAATGCTAGAAAGAAATTCAAAGCAAGATTGTTCTCTGCAGTTATTCCAGGATTTGAAGGAGGCGCATTCTCCGCAGCCAAAGTCTTCCACCTCCTAGTATAATTGCACAAAACCAGATAATCAAGAAGGTTGAAAAACAAGAATTTTTACCGCTCAATTCATGGCATTTAGAGCAGCTCCGTCTCACAAATGACTTTGGCACTTAATGGCCTCGGTCCCAAAAAGCATCTCCAAGACCTTGACATTTCCTGCCTCCATCCGATATGGGCTATCAACAAAAAGCTTGTAGCTACTCCATATCCTTTGTCTCACGGCCCCCCTCTCACCACCCCCTTCCTTCGACACTTCTGGGAAGTTCACCCTCGCAATTCTACCTCCAACTTCTTATTGACCATCCGAGTCATAACATTAGAATAATACAAGATGAATGATTCAAAACTGTGCCACACCGGTCAGAATCTCTGTCGCCGGAATGAGCATCAATAGTTTGACATTCTGAATCATCCCACTGCACATCGCAGTAGATGTGGCACGCTGACGGATTATGTTAAAGGTAACTGACATTGCGTGCTGGCATAGAAGGAACGCTTATGCGTACAAAAAACAAGATGACAGCCAAAAGCATTAAACACAAACTAAATTAAGTAAAAACATAAAATAATAACTAAATAATGATTTTGATGAAAAGTAACATCCTAGATCAGCGAACTTCAGTCTTTCCGGTCAAAATCCAAAACCCGTTCCTTCCTCTCGATTGGGCATTCATAAAAAACAAACGAACTCAAAATTGGGATCAAAACAAAGTTCAAATCAGAATATTTCAAAGAGCTTTGAAATCCATAAACATGGCAATAACATAGAGCAAGCCGATCATTCTAAACAACAATGTGAGCATGTCAATGAACACATCCAGATTCTGGGGCAAGGAGTGTTCATTTGTTTGCAGAGCATGGCAATGTAACTTCTCAAGGAGATGCCCCATTCTCGTCAACGAGGAAGAGGAGAGATCGACCTCAACAACGAGGTTGCCCGTAAGCTCGCCTCCTACACAGCCCCCAAATCCCTCCTCAAGGGGATGCCCGCCGCCGCCGGAAAAGACAAGGAAGACGGTGGGCTCAAGCGTCCCTCGAAGATTATTGACCGGATGGATGATTACCGGCGGCAGACGTTGAAGAGAGGAGAAGGAAGAGGCTTGGGGCGGGGGGAAGAAGGGAAAGGCTTTACCGCGTAAGACAAATAGATAAGTTTACTTAATTTAGTTTGTGTTTAATGGCTAATTAAAATCTTTTCAGATTTATCTTAATCTTTGCTTTTTTTTTTCTTAAATTAAATTATCATATATAATTTTAATATTAATTGTTATTTAGATTTTCAATAAATTTAAATTGGTCTAATAATATTTTTATTGCCTTAAATTAAAAATTTCTCTTATGTTACAATTTAAAATATATTTTTTAAAAAAGAAAAAAAATTCATGTTAATATTATTTATGTTAGTAAAAATGTTTAATTGAAAATGATACCGTGGATTTAACAGAAAAATAAGAGCGGGTAGTATTTTTAACTAACATTATCGTTAATGTAAGAGTAATTCGTAATTCTTAAAAAAAAAAAAATCTTAAATCGAAAAGCACCATAGCATCGTAACCTGAGAGCAATTTTTAAAAAAAAAAAACAAAACAAAAAAAATCCTTTGATTAATAAAAAAGTAATTCTTAATTTAAGCATACTTTTATTCCATATAGCACTTTGTTATGATCTTGTTTTTGGTACACGTAAGCTTCTTTTTCATGCTAATTACTTTGAAGAAAAAAATTGTCTGCTTGGTTAACAAGTTCATTAGAATTTTTAAAAAGAGATTATCAAACTGTAATTTTTTTAAAAAATTAGAACATGTTTATTGAAATGTGCATAATTTCGGATGAAAATGTGCTATAAAACCATACCATTTGTAATCTTTTTTTTTTTTTTATTGCCATAAAGGTTACTAAAGACTACACTTTCAAATTCAAATTTCATTTCTTATGCTATATATATAAGTCAGAGATATTAAAGCAAATTCTAATTCCAGAAATTCAAGAATGTCAAGTTATTTGCTAAAACAATTTTGTCTAAATTTTTCTTAACCCAATAAGAAAATCGGGTCACAGGACAAATGCCCCCCCAGCAGCTACATGGAGTGTGTGTGTGTGTGCGCGCTACAACAAAGGAGGGAGAGAGAGACGCGGGAGGGCTTTTGTACTCTAAATAAATAATGGCGTGTGAAAATTTGAAAAGAGGTTTAAGAAATTTATATGCTTTGCCGCCGCCCCACCCCCCTCCCTCCAAAAACCCGAGAGAATCTCTCTCGCAACTGCATCTGGGTGCTCTCTTCTTTTTCTTTCCTCTGTAAAACAAGACAGTCTTTTGATGTGTTGATGCAAGAGAGTCCCGTTAGATTAATAAAACGTTTGTAAAACAAAGACATTTTCGACGCATGGGCCTATCCCAATAATAAATAATAGAATGTGCAGCAGAACATAATGTTCCTGAGAAAGGTGGAAAGCGTTACACCCCATATGAAGAAGAACAGAAATATGAATGTAAGAATAAAATAAAGTTTTGAGTCAGGACAAAGCACAATTTTGAGGGAACAATAGTATAAAAATCTGCCCACTTTATATGCAGAATTTCCCTTCTTTTTCTCTGTTTTTTTTTTTGGGTTTTTGGGTTTTTGGGGCTAGAGCATATGTGCATCCGCCAATGGATATATGAATGAGATCACATTTCATTTGTACTTTGAGTTGAGCGTGTGATCCACAACCCGACGCACTATTCTAATGGGCCAAATTAAAAAAAAAAAAAACAAAAGAAGGTTTAATTAGGATTAAAATGCCTCTAAAATATGACTTCTAATCAAGAAAGCAATTGAACTTTAGTGAGTCATTCCCGTGCCATTGCTAACTTACACAATATAGTGACATTGAGGACTTGATATTACTAATCTACCGTGTGAAAATACGAAAATTCAGATTTTAAACGTAAATTACGTGATTAAAAAATTTTACATTAAAATAAATACATATATATATATATTACATATTATATAGTTTTTACAATAAGTAGATAATATTTGAGAGAAAAGTAATGAATTGTAGGCATAAATTAACATTAGGAGTTACCGTGCACTAGAATAATTTTTTCCCCTTTCGTCGGAAATAGCAAAATTTTTTAGAGCAAAAGGTATTTCTAAATAAAATTTTCCAATAAATTAAAAAAAAAGGTGCAAATTAGCTCTTGTAATGAACCGGGGAAGCGTCGGCATTATGCTTTCAGATTATGCAGTTTCCACCATGCACTAACATGCAACAGATTCATGATAATTAAAACACTCGCGAAAACCCACGAATATGTAAACGCCTTTATCCACCGGAAATTGATACGTACATATCCTGGCCATGACAGTAAACAAATTTTATCCCGTAAATTCATTTCAAATATTATAGTTTGAGGCAGTTTGACCGTTGGGGCTAGCCTGCTAGCAGTCATCCAAGCAAAGGCTCAAGGGAAACACTCCTCTCCACCAAGCTATAAGGACAAAAACGATTCATTTGTAAGATTTGTTAGCAGCATAACATTTTTGATATACATAACATCTTATTCTATCGCTCACAGTGACAACCAAAGCAGAGCAATTGGCTAAATAGAGAGTACAAGCCTGCGTAGTAGCAATAATGTGAGACAAGAGGCTTGACCGTTGATTGAATTCTCGGCCACAAATGGCATACCGACCTAGAAAATAAAAGATTATAAGAGGGCCTGATAAAAAAATACTTTGCTGATTGCTAGTCGTTGGCAAATATTGGAATAACGAGCTGATGAAATAGAAAACAATTGTTTTGACAAAAAGGAATTTCAGCACTACCATGACTCTCCCTTTCAACATGGAATGCGCTTTAAGGGCTTTCAACCTGAGACTCTGAATCTAGTCCGCATAATCCTAAGTTGCCATTACTACTAGGCATAAAATAGAAAACAACTAAAAACGTGAAACTCACGATGAGACCAATATCTCTAAAGGAGGCTATAGCAATTAAGATAACATTTAGCATAATATCAAGGGCATGCTACTAGATTCTATTGTTATTGAGAGGGAATTTTTTACTTGTGTAGCATTTTGGTGGTTTTGAATTTAGACGAAATCGGTGAGTGTCAACTGTTCCATATCATCAGCATCGTAAAACCTGGCAGTTTGCAATGTCAGAGTTGGATAAAGCCTTACATATTTCATCTCTTAACAGTTAGGTTAATGCTTAAAACAGATGAGAAGAAAATTGGTTACCTCTGCTCTGTATGCTCAATGTTATTGTCTGCCAATAAAGCTGTAGGATCAGGCACCTGAAAATGATGAAAATTAGATTGTGTAACCGCATCACCAACAGATAGTTCTATCTCAACTATGTGTTGAAGAAACAGTGACCGGCACGTGTTTCGATATGATATCTTAACTGGGACTTTTGCCCACTGATTCAATGGTCCGTATAACAAGCGCAATTCATTTTGTAGTCTAATAGAGGTGCACCTTTGAAGACACAGTCTAGTCTCATGCTCTCATTGTAAAGTAGCAATATCACGGTCAGCAACAGCCAACATTTTCACTAATGAAGGAGAAATGCTAGAGAAAGTGTATTTGCATTCCTACCATAATTCTCAATATAGTCTAGGAGACAAAGTCTATTTTCTTTTATGTGAATTTGCTTCTCATTTAGAATCTAACACTAATATTACACTCACTTGATGAAAACAAAAGACATAATGACACAACGTCCATGGTGGCTTGGACAGGCTTCTAACTACCTTTGTATTAGTGATAAATAGTGCTTTGGGCATATTAGTAGGAATTCTAACTTTGTGGTCAATAACTTAGCAAAACAGAATATTATTAGACAATTTAATTTCGTTACCTAGTTTTAATGCTTATTTCACTTAGTTTAGTTTTGTATTGTAACACCCTTTATTTAATAAATTTAGCATTATCTTACTCAAAACAAAAAAAAAAAAAAACAAAAACAAATTCCCTGATACCAAAGCTTGTCATACCTGCGTTTCGGAGACATTTGCATGATCAATGTCTGAAGGTAAATATTGCCGGCAGCGTTCGAGTACCTTGCTATGACTACAATTCATAATTGTTCAAAATGTTAATAGTGTAATCAAGTCATATTTGCATTAGGCATGGCAAAATTCTGCACGAATGATGCAACCTAGAAATTTAAATATGATATCTCAATGGTTTTTGATAAGTGAGGAAAACAAATAACAATAATAATAACAAAGTTTAATATAAGTTGGCCTGGTTATTTTCCGATAGAATTTATCCTGCAACTTAATGGGAAATTGACATTCATACAAAATTTTAATATACGAAGACATCCTCCTAAAAATTTTATTATAAATAATTAATAACACCACACATGCACTTTTATAAACAAATAAGACACAGAAGAAAGAGTTCCCAATTATAGACTCGCTAACAGTGGACCCTTCAATCTTCTCCATAAGTACGAGAAGTGGGAACAGTATGAGCTGCATGCAACTATCAAACCATGCAAAGATCTTCTAATGTAGAGCAATCATAATGTCTCAAAATTATTTCCTGTCCCCATCCATAAACAGCTCATCATAGTGTAGGGTCGACTTGCCCACTCCTTGATCAATATCCCAACTATCGTGCACCATATTCTAAATTTCAAAACCTTTCCACTCTTAGTTGTAAGTCACACCTCCTCAGAAGTATTCCAAGTGTTTCAGATTCCTTCTTCCTTTTTCCTCAAAAGAAGGCCATCATTATAGTATTGATTTCCATGCACTTTATCTTTTTCGGATGGATTCCTAGTATTCTTTTTAATTTTATGATTTCTTCCATTGATTCCATTTGTGCCCATCGTTGTGGTATGTGATTTAATGTCACAACTACTTGTATATGGACCACAGTAGGCATCTGTTCAGTTTTCATGTACAGGAGTTTTAGAAATTTGAGTCTAGCATGGTCTTTTAGTAGATCTTAATAGCCTGACCTATTAGAAACAATACATACATACATACATATATATATATATATATATATATATTCATTTAAATTTGGACATCCTTTCCAAATCTCCTCCCTTTGTTCTATATCTTTGCATACGATTTAACAGCAGGCTATTCTGCAATTTGATTGCTATCTTGCAATTTAATCAGGCTGGTACTTTGTCAAGCTTCAGTTCACTGCAAGGCACACGTCTAGTCACTCAAATCTCTCCCATTCTACCGGTCATCCATATTGTCATCCACACAAATTTCTCTCACGTCTACCATATCTTTAATATTTTTTTTGTTTTTTTTGCCTTCTTTAAGTAAATAATCAAGCTGATTCTTAGATTATGCCAATCCAAACCGGAAAATTGTAATAAAACAATAATATTGATTTGGCAATTATGAATCATCCAACAAGTCTATTCCAAAGATATTGGCAATAATTGTTATGCAAATAAAAACAAAAAAGAATAATCTTAAAATAAATCAACTTGACTAATTATATTTATGCATTAGGCATGCAGTTGAATCCTAATGGTGTCTTGGCTTTTTAATTTTGATTAATCATACCCAACTTATGGCATATTTAATGGAAGACTAATAATATATATTTAATAATAATTACCACCGCCTAAATGAAAATATGGATAAATTAGTATCGGTTTCGACTAATGACTATCATGAAAACGCCAAAAGCCTAGACGTGCGTACATGATATAGTCATAGTTAGGATTTACCATAAGGATATATAAACTTGTTTTGCATTATGGTAGTTATTAAATCAAATTAACTGTAAGTACAGATGAAGATTTAGGGTAGCCTCTTAACCCCTAGTAGCTTGTTCATTCTAGATTTGAATAGCAACTATTCCAGATTTTTTTTTGTTTCAATTTTTTGGTTGAATGACAACAATACATTTTGCACCTTCGAGCCATCAAAAAGAAATCCAAGGGGATCAGTTTTAAAGGTCCAACTTCTACAAGAACAAAAAGACACGAACTTAGAACTACTCTACCATTGGCATTATTAATAGTTAGGCTCTCTCATTGCAAAGGCCTTTTGTGGCATCTTGTCAACTAAAGGTATATTTTGTCACCATTTCTGATATGACTTCATACGTATGAGGATTTGAGGTACATTTACGAGAAAGAAAGAGATAGGCTTTCCATTTTGGTATATTTCATGTTCTAGTTGTTCCTTAGTTCACCTCCCAAAATCAGAAAATAATTTGTAGAGCACTTACTAAGTATGCAACCTAATTACAGTTACATATATTATCGTATATGCAATTTGTTATTTATAATGCCATTTAATTCACTTTCAAAAAATAAAAACTTGAAAAGGCAGTGTTTCCTACGGCATATTACAAAGGTTGCATTTTTTAATTAAGCATACAATCGAAGGATAATTGACCCATAAACAAAATTGTGAATAGTACCCTAAAGATAGTCATTTGAAGAATATATTCATGACTGTCTTTGTGCTGTAGGTTATATAATTTACTTTGCTAAAAAACCAATGCGCGAAACTGAGAAATTGAGCTGGAATTTACAGTTAGGTTTATGAGAGACTAAATGTTCTTTGTGTTATTGTGAAAACTTGAAAGCAACTTTCTAACTTTGAACAGGCTTTCAATGGCTTAGATATTGAAGTCAACATTATGGTAGAAATTTGGTAAATTATTCTGCTAAATGTTGGTGCAAATGGACTCTTTTGTGCTGAACCATGCTTAGTTTAGTCGTTCCCAAGGTAAAACACAATCCACCATCCTTCTTCCTCAATCAGCAGAATTCAATAAGGAGCCAGAGTATTGAGAACACAAGTGAAAAGGAAATTTATGCTTGAATGATAAGTGTAGATGAATTCTTTTTTTTTTTTTCCATTAAGTATCTCAGTTGTTCACTAGTGCATAAAAATTAATAAATGAAATGGACTTTTCACTAGTGCATCAAAAAGAAATAAATTTGTACTTCTTTCCTCCACTAGCGCATCAAACGAGATTAATTTTAGAAGCTTCATTTATCACAACAAAATGTTTTCATGGTAATATATTATTAAGACATTTCCTACGAATCCCTGCCATCTAAGAACAGGGACACAGGCGACACACATTTTCTTTTCTTTGCTTTTCCACCCGGGGTTGTGTCACTCGGAATCCCAATCCCAGTCTACAAAGCTCCCAGGAAACAGAGCACACAGCCCCACATCACATGCCATCCAAGTAAAGACCATATTTCAGGTACATCGGAGTCTTAGTTAAAATTTTGGCACGATCTTGTATTATATTATAGAGAAGAATGACCTTCACACAACAGACAGAGAGGGGAGAAGAAAAGAGAAAAGTTATAATAGTACCCGTCGCGACCAAAGTACTCAAAGACCTTGCCTTTGCTGGAGAAGACGGTGAGAGCAACGTCAACGTCGCAGAGAACGGAGAGTTCACGAGCCTTCTTGAACAATCCAGAGCGTCGCTTTGAGAAGGCGACCTGGCGACTGCTCTTGTCCTCGATTCGCTTCAGCTCCACCTTGCCTCTGGGCCTCATTGCCAAACCCTAACCCTAAGTCATTCCTCCCTAGACACTAGTACGACACTATATGTATAGTAGCAATAGTAGGTGAAGCAAGGCAGAGCAGCAAAAGCAAAAGAATTCCATCACACGGATAAAAATTCGACAACTCATCGTAGATCAGATGTTGTAGTTGATGCCGTGTGTCTTGTATTTATTTTGGGCTTTTTTTTATTATTTTTTAAGGAAAAAGAAAAGGATTCCGCGAGAAGGAGCATGGGGAGTGAAGAGGAACCCAACAAAGAAAAGATGGAAAGAAACAGCGGTATCCTTCCTTTCCTGGTCACTAGCCAGCCAGGAGTTAACCTTTGGTCGTGGGGATTAGATTCGACCATGTGTGATTGTATGCGAATATAATAACCTTTTGCCCTTTTAGATTGGGACTGGGGCTCCAGGGAGTCGAAAGGCTCGGGGGTTGGGTTTGTAAGCAGAAGATTCACATTCAATCGCAAAATTTAATTAATTTTCACATAACAATATAACCTATGGGCAAATTTGGATGTGACAAGTCGCTCAATTTGCTTCTGTTTGGGAAAACGACAAGGGGAATCCCTTGTATTCGCTATCCCCTCTCTCTCTCTCTCTCTCTCTTTTTTACACCTACCTGGGCATCCGTCCCACTCCAGCCGTTCATTGCACCCGCCCCAGCTGTTCTCTTGGTTTTAGATATTATATGAGATTCCCGTCTTAATCAGCGAGAACTGATTTAAAGATTGTGACTCGGTTTCAGGCAACAAAATAATATGTACCAAACAAAATACTAATGACTGGACAAATGACACTTGATAATTCCAATGTTTGAACCTGTCAACAGCATCCTAACGTTTGAAGGTTACTAAATTCATAAATTTTCTTTTCGATAAGCCGAATTCAGATTTTTTTAGAAGACCAAATATGATCAAGTACACGGAGCCAGTCAAACAGATGGGGAGTTGTTTGTAGCCTCCAAAGCAACAAAATTCCTGAAAAGAAAAAAAAGGTGCTGGTGACTAATTCAAACTTGTGTTAGCCTTATTATCGAAATTATTATGGCATAAATATAAATTTATATAACAGAAAGAATTTATTAATCCGATGCTTTCAAAAAAAGAAAAAGAAAAAAGGATTTCAAGACTGGGAAGAAACTGAAACCAAGAGCAACCCTATTACCGTGGTGGACTTTAGTGGCACGAGGAACCATCCGCGCAGTCATTGTAGATACCAGGTACGATAAATGTGAATCTATACGTAAGGCTTGCCATATATTAGTTTATTTTAGCTACGCAGCAGCGTGACGTACAGGGCAGAGCATGATTGTCTGCCAACTTACGCAAAAGTACTAGTAAAAGCACCACAGCCACTTCTCAACCATCCAGTTTCAGCGTATCTCTGCCTTTCAAAAACGAAGAAGGCTTGGTCCCGAGGATTTAGTGGTTGTACTAGTTACGTTCCAGGCGTCTGGCAGGCACTGGGACGCCGTAAAGGGTGTGCAGACCGGTTGATGGACCGCGGCTGATTCCGTCATCGCCCCCACATATGCGAGATCTTGGAACCAGCAGTTGCGGCAATGCAACTGGATCGAGGCTAAATAGTTCGTCACGTTGATATCTTTATGGTTGGACCAGATTTTTAATGATGAAATAAGGTAAGCATTGGACGCTTATGTCCTTAATAAAACCTAACTGAGATCTATCCAAAAATAAGAATTGCTGGCCCATGTGGACAAGCATTTGGCGCCAAAATTTTTGGAAATGAATATTATTACATATAAATGCAAAAAAAAAAAAAAAGATAAAAAGAGTAAATGCATAGAAGAAATGTAACTGTAGCCATTAATAAATTATGGCTACTACTTTCATGAACACACCAAAGAGGCGTACAATCTGTGTAGCAAAAGAGAGATGTTAACTCTAATCACTGGTCAAACTCCCACATTAGTTCATCATCCATTTTGTTGTGCTAGCATCAATTAAGTTGAAAGTTCTCCGTACACATACATTGGACACTATCACGTTTGCATAATTATAGTTTTTTTGTTTTTTTAAATCAATAAAAAATGCATCAAAGTAAGAATATGCCGCAATCACGGCTACCTTCATGACTGATCAATAGCTTGCAGGCATGTTTATAAGTTTATGACTATTAGTTATATTATAAGGAATGAAATTGTCCCACCCTAACCATCTTTTGATAAGTAATTGCAGTCTAACTGAGACAAGAAATTCACTTACAGCAACACAAGGTCAACATAAGGTCACAGATCATTAATAACCCACAAAAACATAGCTATAATGCTTCTTCAGGTATCAAATGAGGGACCAATATCAGAACTAGAATGTGAGATTAACATTTTTGCTAATAAGTAATAATTATCTTTGTTCCGGTAGGACGGTAATTGACCTTGGGTCACAAAATAAAAGACAATCATGTGATTATAAATTATCTAACACAAAAAAATAATAATTATTATTGTTATAAGTTTAATCCAACTCTTTTTTACTTTTACTTTTTTCTTTGCCTGATAAGTGTCTTTCAATCAACTCTAATGAACTATCTTCTCAAGCACTAACATCCTAACTTGGAAGAATAACAATGTGCATCCAAATTTCTGCTTATGCTGATGCAATTCATGTGTCATCTTACACCAATGATTAATTATATGGATTCAGATTACACAGCAATCTACATGAGTGTGAGCCCCACATGTATGTGGCCTAAAGAAAAAAACCAAAGCAAATCTCGTTGCTTAGAATTGACTTCAAATGATTTTTGCTACGATTCTCTAATTCTCTTTTAATAAAATTGATCTAAATTAATAAAAAAACAAAGAAATTACAAGAGAAATCAAACCAAGTGTTGGTGTTGCCCTTTGTGTCGGAGAGATCCAAAAAACATATATATATATATATATATATATATATATATCTTTATCACACAAAAGTATAAGAACAAAGTAAAAGTATCAATAAAAAAAAGCACAATTTTAGTAAACATTTCCAACCTTTTTTATTTTTTTTTAAATCAAGTAATTTTTTTTAATAAATGAGAATTAGAACTAAAAAAAAAAATACAGTGCCAACCATTAAAAAGATACCAGCTATAATATGCAGCTCGCAGATCTCACCTTAAAAATGCAATAACAAACATTAAATAGGCATGAAAAGGCTGCCCAAACAGACTATAGAGACATACACGGCTACATAAACCACAAAAGATCCATGCTTGCAGCAAATGAATGTTGCTACGGCCTACAGAATCCCACAAAAGACGCATAGATGGTGCAGGAACTTTATACACCATTCTTCGGTGCTGGAATTTTAGGAGTTTTTCTCCGGTCTTTTCAAACAATTATGCACAATTAATAGGAAAGTGGACGTCCTAAGTAGATTTTGCTACGTTAATCCCAAAGAAGAGTCATGTCACAGTCCTACTTTTAAGGTTCCTATGGGCCATCATATTGATTTAACTCCTGCCTTACTACAAATCACATTTGCCCTTTTGATAACCATTGTTAGAATTTCTTGACAATTACATCTTAACCATTAATTTCTGTGACCAAGGATGGAAAACAACCTATTCTTATGATGTATATCTGGCTACCATGTAGAATATGGAATTCATTCTTAAATTGAATTGTACATGCAAAAATAAATTAGAAACTTATCAGATAGCAAGCTTTAGTTAATTCTTTCTTATGAATTTGTACTAGACATGTAACCATTATATGTCATGTCAGCAAAGACAATGCAAGAACTAAGACTCTAACATAAAAATTAAGATTATCCACATCATTTTATTAAATACATGGGACAAATTGTTTACAACTTTTAATTGTCAAACATGTATAACTTTCAAATTCCAAGTTTCTTCTACCAATTCCCTTTTGATAGCTCTGGTATGCTCTCAGGTCAGGCATACTCATTTCAGAATTCTATTTCTGTCTTACTTTTTCTCTATCTTCTTTTCTCTTTACTCAATATAAGTCAAAATTTATTTGGTTACTCTATAACATTTTAAAATTTAACTTATTGAAAAACAAACAAATGTTCAATCTTAATTAACTTGGTTCAATTTAATTACATCAATAGATTATTAAGAATAAACATTCTAACATTGACTTGTTACTTTCTATTGTAAAAAAGCAACTTACATATGGAAATTTCTAGCAAAAACTAATATGGAATACAAAAATGTATCTTTTATGCAAATAAAAATTAGTATTAAGTTGGTAAGAAATTGAAAGCATAAAGTATATAGGTTCTAATAAAAAGAAAATGCATTCAATTTCAAGATTTATCTTTGTTGTTTCCAAAAATTCAGCATATATTTCAATTTCATCAGCTTTCTATGCGTATGAATCAATGTATGCTTATATACGTTTTGGAAGTATTGGGGCACTTTTCATGGGAAAAAAAAAATCTAGTTTGGTCACCAGTTCACTTTATAGGTGTATTAATAGTAAACACAACTAAATCAACTAAATAGCTCTTGAATAAGTTATCCTAGTGATGTCTCTTATCTATGCTACAAAAACTGACTCATTTTTCTATAACCTCGTCTTCTATTATAGACATTAATGGTTAAGGTTCACATCTTCACCGACCTCCCATGACAAGCATAAAGAACTTATATCAATCATCAACAAAGTAGTTGGCCCAACTATATACCTATGAAGATCACTCTTCTATAAGATGGAATGAAAAACCAGACATGATCAACTAAGATTGATTAAGCGAATTAAGCCAATCAAAGTGAAATTTGAAACTCTTTCCAACTTACCGCCCGTACTCATTCATTCTGCATGACTAATTTGACTTGGACTGATTAAGTATCGGTTTTTTTTTTTTATTTAAAAGTTAAGGCTAATAAATGAGTGTGATTCAGTATTTAGGTAATTCAAGTTAATTCAATATTGAATATAAAGAATAAAAAAATAAGTAGAACCCAGACACATGTGAGGAAAAACATATGCTTACATACTTAGCATTTAAAATAGGCAAGTTTAAAGTAATGAAATCGTTTTCAATTAAGTATATTGGAGTTTTTTTTGTTTTCATCAGTTAAAATAAAAGAGGTTTACCCTCGGCAAAGCTAATTTTCACGACTTAAGGCCAATGACTATTAGACATTTAAAAAGGACTTAATCTATTGTTTTAGCTCACTTTATTCCCATGGTTAAAAATGCAAAATTAAAAAACTAATTATAAGAAAAAAATACACTTTATTTTCATGGTCTTTGGACAACTTTGTCAAACACTGATAGAAGCGAATCAGACGGGACAAACCTGATATTGCAATCAAAAGTTCACGATGAGATGCTATCCCCTAAAACAGAGAAAAAAAAATGAAAAAGCAAAATATTTCCTCACACTTCCTTCCCGAAAGCAAATGTCAAATCCGAGAATGGCTTTCTACGAATGGTTTTGGCAACGAGAAAAACCTAGCAGACAGTGCACCACGTCAGATCGTGGAACTATGGATCGTCTGGAAGAAGTCTTCAACTCACAGTCCCTATCCCTTCTTCATTTGTACGGCAGCCTATCATGCACAAAGGTCCAGCTAAACAACAAAAGCACAACGCTCAAACTAGACCTCAAGATCAGAACATTCTCTTCGAATTACTGCCGATCACATATATTTCCAAGAAAACAATCAAATAAAAAAGAGAAGTACGAAATTCAATTAAACCAAGTATAAGATAAATCATCTATCTCCGTACAGTAGTGCATTGCAGACTCGGAGAAAACAAACTATAGAGAGATCCGAAAGTAACACTCACGGTCAAAGAAAGCGGAGACTTTCGCTTCCTTCGGAGGAGACGGCGACGGTGACGACGCCGCAGATCGGGCTCGACGGTTCGAGAAGGCGGCTAAGAGAGCGTTTGTTTCCTAGATCCGCTTCAGTTCCACCGTGCCGTGCCTCGGGGACTCGTTTCCAGGAGTAAACCCTAACCCTAAGGAACGGGAGCTACGACATCATGACGAAGAAGAAGAAGGATCAACGAAGAACAGAAAAAGAAAGTTGCGCCTTTCCCAATACAGAGAGGGGCTTTTTATTTATTTTAATTTAATTGGGCGCCTTTTGGGATTGGCGGTTGGGCAGTGGGAGCAACCACATCTCAGGCAAGATTCCTAGAGGCGGCAGTGAAATAATTTTCACTGGGCAGAATCTGCGTAGCGGCTTCTCCTTACGACACCTGGCTTAGCTTCACTTAATTTTTTTGGGGGCATTTGAGGATTTGTATTAATTCTAGAATAATCTCTTCTGATACTCTTAAATTTTTAAAGATTTTTATATTTAATTTTTAAATTTTATTTCATAGAAAAATTAATCGACCCAAACATTTAGTAATTTGATCAAATTTGAGAGATATTATAAAAAAAGAATTTAAATATATTTTAAAAATACAAAAATATGTTCTAACCTGTAACTCGCTAAATTTTTCTTTATTCTTCTACATATAAAAGAAAAAGAAGTACATTTTCGTAGAAAATATTTTCTATTTTTGTCTTTATATGTCCTAAAAGAAAAGAAATTAAGTAAAATAAGCATGTAAATATAAATATGTGTTTTCAAAAATATTTAAGTGTTTCTTTAGAATATATATCATTTTGACCAATTCTATTCCTCAAAAAAAAAAAGGCTCGTATAAAATAAAAAAATTGAAAATTTAATCCTAATTTAAAAATCCAAAAAATTTAAAATTTAATTCCAAAAATCTTTAAAAGTTTAGGTTCCGAATGGCTTATCCCACTTTAGCTGTTGCTCTCAGGAGACTCCAGCCCGGCCCGGCAATGGTTTTCATTTTTTTTACACCATATACAATTCCCTTTCAAAAAAAATTTCTCACATTCTGCTGCCCGGTTATGTGAGAACTAACCATGTTACAAGAATCAAACAAAAATTAATTCTTACATATAAGAAAATACTCTCATCTTGATGGCTTGATTACAGTCAGATTCTTTTTCCTTAGCTTTTGACAGAGCATTTTAGGTTTTAGCTCTTGCTCCTCCTCCATGCCTTTGGCTATTATTCTTTTTAAAATTTTTCGACCAACTAATCCTTTCAAACCAATCTTCACCTTGATTTTGCCTGGTTCATGGCCTAAAATTGTTTTTCCGTTCCTTCATCCGAAAAATGAATTTCGAAGCTTCGGTTGTTTTTCAAATTTGGTATGCAACAGCTTCAGCCTAGCCCTCCTGAGATACCTTTTAACCTAAGTAAGCCAATCCCATTTCATAAAACAGGTTACAATCTAGGCTGAATGATTGGAGAAATTCCCTGAATGAAGTCCCTTCCTCCATGCCACGACAAACCCTTTAGCCCCAAAGTCTGGCAAAAGATACAGAGAATTGCACCAGGCACTTTCAATGCGTTTTGCTTTTGCCCTCGTTCCTCAAACAGCTATTATTGTGGATTTTGTTAGCTTAATAACCAAAACTTTAGTTCCCTCTCCAAACAAATTTATCTCGGGAGATTCACAGATGGATTTATTAAGATAAACGGGAAAAAGATCACATATCCAAAATTATAGTTATCGCGAACTTCCCATTTTTCTCTTGCGTACTTTTTCAGGAACCGTACCACTATAAGATGCACCATTTGCTAAACGTTGAACCATGACCAGTGACTGCAAAAACCCAGGTGAACTCACCATACAAAGTGCTGTCAATGCCTTTGCCATCATCTACAGTCCAGAAGACAGTCAAACAGTCGTGTGACGGTCGCACTCTGAGGCGCAACAACTGCTGTTGAGGTTCTAAGGCATGCCACAGGAAACTTACCTGAGGGAATGGGTAAGCAAAGTGGAGGAGCAGTGAAGGAAAATCCAAAAGAAAAATAAAGAGCTGCAGATAAGTGACCTTAAGCACCAATTTTATCATAACCAAGGTAGAGGCCTTGATGATTTTGACCAGAGAAATTGCATGACTTAGTGTTGATGTTGGAGACGAAGATAGATGACATTAAAGGCCCACTTTAAACAGTTTCCTCCAATACCAGCAAGCCATTTTGCTTGGGCTAGTCCCTAAGTTGGAGGAGATGGACTGGGATTGTGACGGTGCCATTGAGATTGGAAAAATCTTACAAAAGCCGAGCTGTGGGATCCATGTTTGCTGAAGTTGATGAGGAATGCAACGAATCTAATTGAAAGTACTTGTGACGCAGACGGTACCTTGGCACTGCCAAATGCACGCATTATTAGTGGCACTTCAAATGTATGGCCAATCAAACCGGGCTTTGGCCATGATTTTAGGTTTGGGCTGCCTCCAACAAAGAAGGTATAGACACTTGGGGAGGTGACAAATCCCGAAAAACCCTACTCAAAATTCGACACAATCTATATTGACTTAAAATATCCAATGAATCATAACTTAAAAGTATCTAAATAGCTAATAATTTAAATTTGAAAGACACAAATAACCCAAGTCCAAAAATTAAAGACCTAAAAATGAACACTTTTGAAACATGTTAAGCACAAAATTTGATGTATCAAAATCAAATAAATTTAAAATTTAAATGACTCAAAATTTAAAGAAATTAAAATCAATGAACTCATATCACAAAATACCTAAAATCCAAAATAAGTTTAACCTAATTCAAATCTAATCCAACTCATCCATTTGTTACTTCTAAGGATTGTATTTATTATTTTTTGCCAATTAATAACAATAATATGTAATTAACAATTTATAATAAATAATAACAATCAACAACAGTAAATTGTAACATCAACATCGAAAAACAAAATTAAATAAACTCATAATCTAGGAGAAAAATGTGTAAAGTTTAAAAATACTGGTGTTTTCTGTTTCCAAAATTCTAGGGTTTAGACACAACTCAAGTTCTTTGACTTGTGTAAGAAGGCAAAGAGGAGGCATATGACCGAGACTAAAAGATTCCAAAAGATGTCCACTGCACGGAAGGAAGCATAAATTCACCAAATTCAAAAAATTAACCAACTCAAAGCTTGTAATTACCCTCTCAAGATATCATTTGCATTAATGTATCAATAAAAAGTAACATTTGCACGACCAATATTATCTAGACACAATTGTTACTCAAACCACAGAAGATTGTTGATCAATATAGTGCACTTGGATAACCAAAAAGTCCTTTAAAAGATACTCTGCAATTACAAATTTATACTTCTATTTTAGATATCTCAAATTCTAATCTCAAAAATAAAATATGGGGTTATTGAAATGAAAGATGTTTTCACTGCCTCATAATAAAAAATACAACAAAGAATAAAATGCATTTCAAGGGCAAAACTTTGTGCATAAGTTATTCAATCACCAAACATGCTGAAGGCTAAAGACATATTTAACAACCTTTCAATGTTTTCTCATGAACTATCTCCTCACGTACTAAGTTCCTAACTTGAACAATATCAATGTACATGAATTTCCACCTTGTTCATGCATTTCATGTGCCGTGTGCCATTTTATACCAATGGTAACTATCTTCTCACCTTCATGTATCTCACCATTAAGAGAAACCAAAGCAAGTATTGATATTGGCTGTTTAATGTCCAACAGATCAAGAAAACAACAACCTTATTAAAGGAGCATAAAAACAAAGTAAGAGTATCATTCAAACAAAAGCGCAATCCTATTCTTAGCAAATATTAACAAACAATTTGTTTCCAATCAAATAATTTGATTTTGATAAACAAAGAATTCTTATTAAAAAGAACTAAAAAAACATCAAAAAGATGTCAGCTGCAGAATGCAGTTTGCAGATCCACCTCAAAGACACAACTTAAAAACACAAAATACAGATGAAAGGATGCCTAAATAGACTCACACAAATATACAGGGCTAAACAAACTAAAAAGATAAGTCGCATGTGACAACTGAATATTGACATGACAAACACAATAGCTTCAAAGACGCATAGATGCTGCTGGAACTTTAGACACCATTCCTCAGTGCTGGAATTTTTAAAGTTATTAACCAGTTTTTTGAGTAGTCAATTGTCGCGAATACCTGTGCCCAATTAAGAGGAAAAAGAAATTCTCAGTAGATTTTGCCGGCTTTACTGCATGGGGAGAGTCGTGTCACACTCTAAAGTCAAGTTTCCAATAGGCCATCATATTGACTAAAATCCTGCCCTAGTACAAATCACATTTTCCCATTTGTTTTGATAACTACAACTTAACTATTAATTTCTCAATATGTACAATGTATATTGCTCTCTTAATAAAATTTGATTTTGGTTTATATTAAAAAATAAAAAAGATATGATATATATCTAACTATAATGTAAAATAGGGAATTGATTTTTAATTGAATCTTGCATGCAACGATAATTTAAAAGCTTATCAGGTGGCAAACTTTAGTAAATTCATGAAACCACTTGATCATACAAACTTATATTAAAAAAAAAAAAAAGATATGGTTTATATCTAACTATAACATAGAATAGGGAATTCATTCTTAATTGAATCTTACATATAATGGTAACTTATCAAGTGGCAAACTTTAATGAATTCTTTGAACCATTTGATCACGCAAACTTATATTTGGGCATTACATTAAAGGGCATACAAAAAGATTGTTAATCTATGCAATCCAATGTATTCTTTCATTGTTTTGATGAGTTTATTTCTACTCAAATTTTAGAGTTATTATCCAATGATCTTCTGTGTCCAATTAAAAATGTACCTCATTTATTGCAATTAAAATTATTAAATAAAATTCCTTCATCATATGTAGTTGATCAGATCATTCATGAGATTACAACAAATCTAAATTTGTTTAAACAAGTTGGTATAATAAATGAAAATAATGTTACTACCCAACTTTCTATAGTAGTTAAAGAAAATTCTGATGGTTTTGTACAAGTATTCCTCTAGATTTTCAATTCTCAACTTTTCTGGTTAAATTCATGGTTTTACTAAAGTCAATTTCTAAAGACAATTTTTTTCCAATACAACATCAATTATTTTTCATTTTTCAGCAGTTCAAAATTCAAGGTCATTTACATAGGGGAGAATGATGAAATACAAAGAAGAATTTTATTATTTAAGAATTTATTATCTTATATATATATGATAATATTTTAAATTTTTATTATGCTGAATGCTATACTATTTAAAAATATTATATTTTATTATTTAAAAAAATTATATTATTTAGTGTATATAATATTTTATTTCATTCTTAATTTTATTATTTTTATTTACTTTTTAAGTTATTTCTATATAAAAATAATTCAATGTTATTTTATAAGCATATCGGTCATAAATATTAAATTAATATAGAGTTTTGGACTTCATTTATTCTTAATTTTAATTGGATTCTTATGTTAATTGTCTAGCTATTCTTATTCGTCAAGTACTCATTTAGTGAGACTAAATTATGCTCTTGCAACAATCTCTTTGTGATGGAGAGCATTCAAGCTGCTAACGATAAAACCTATATTATTGATTATAAATAGCGGGATATATGCATTTCAACTCTTTTTCAAATACCTAAGTACTACCTTTAACTAGCAAACTACATTGTGGACTTCCTCATGAATAATAGACCCTTTTCACTTCTTGTACACTTACAATAATTCCTCTCGAGTTCATAAGCAATTAATCAAACCCAACCCTAGTATGTAAGCTTTGTATCATGCACATAAAAATCATAGGAATCAAGCAAATTCTCAACATAGAAATAAGAATATTCTCATCATCATTTAATATATCTACCACAAAGGCATTGACAACAATTCCAAAATATGAATCAAATCATCAAAAATTCATCCTCAGTAAAAAACAAATGAAGCACTAAAGTAATACAATAACGATGCTCCTCCATCAAAGAATATAGAGTTGAAATGTGGTGGTCTATTGAATTTTTCCTTTGGGAAGCATGCGTAACTTAGAGGAGATGTAATGAGACCAAAAAAAATAAAAAAACCTAGGGCAGTTTGAAGGAACGACATGGTTTAATTAAAGCATATGAGACTTTTTATTCATTAGCTCAAATAAAACAGGTTTACGCACAGTAGAGTTAACTCCATGACTTCGGGCCTATGAGACATTTAAAAAGACTTAATCCATTGTGAGATATAATGAAACCCAAAAAGAACTTATGCAGTTTGATGTAGTGACATGGTTTAATTAAAGTATATGAAACTTTTTATTCATCAGTTCAAATACAACAGGTTTACTCACAGTAGAGTTAACTTCATGACTTTGGGCCTATGAGACACTTAAGAAGACTTAATCCATTGTTTTATCCCACTTTATTTCCACGTTTAAAAAAAACACAAAAAACAATCAAAAATGAAAAGACATAATTGGGCGAAACTAGCAGGAGGAGCCCCCAAGTCCACGCACGGCCGCTGGACAACTTTGTCAAACACTGGAGCAGACGTGACAAATCTGATATTGCAATCCAAATAAAGAGATGCTTACCCACTCTCATCTCCCGGAAGCAGGAATAAATGTCCTAACAGATTTCCCACTCTTTCTTCCCAAAAGCAGATGTCAAATCCTAGAATAGCAAAAGTTAAAAAGTGTTCTACGAATCGTTTTAGCAAAGAGAAAAACCTAGGAGACAGTGCACCTCATCAGATCATTGAACTATGAGCGTCTGGAAAACGTCTTGAACGCACAGTCCCATTTTCTTTCTTTACTTGTACGGTAAGGTCCAGCTAAACTACAGGAGCAAAACGCTCACACTAGTCCTCAAGATCGGTTCCTGCTCTTAAAATTACAGCTGATCCCAAAACACTCCCAAGAAAACAATCAAATAAAAAGAGAAGTACAAGATTCAATTAAAGCAAGAAGAAGATAAATTATATATCTCCGTAGTGCGGTACAGGCTCAGAGAAAACAAACAAGAAAGAGATCTGAAAGTACCGGTCGCGGCTAAAGTAAACGAAGACTTTCGTCTCCGTTGGAGAAGACAGAGAAAGGAGACGGCATCAGCGACGACGACGCAGATCCTGCGCATCAGTTCGAAAAGGCGGCCAAAGAGCGTTTCTTTGCTAGATCCGCTTCAGCCACCGTGCCGTGTGCCGGGATTCGTTTCCCCGGCGTAAGCCCTAACCCGGGGGAACGAGAGCTATGGACATTCTGGTGGAAGAAGAATCTGTGTAAGAACAGAAAAAGAAAGTTGCGGCATTTCCAACATTCATCCCCAAGGCTTCGCACTGGGGGGCCGATGGCTGGCCGCTGAGGTCTGAAAAGTATAAATGCCACAAAGAGCTTTTATATATATATATATATATATATATATATATATATATATAATTTTAAAATTTGACTGTGGCTTTAGGGCTTTGGGATTGGTGGGAGTGGGTCGGAGCGAAGAGCATAAAGAAACATTCCTAGACGTTGCAGAGCATATGTTGAGCTTCTGTGTGCGACACGTGGCATCGTTCTTTCCCCTTAATTTTTTGTTGTGGGGGGGGCACTTTCTAGCTCTTTCTCTACTGGATGAGTTATCGGTAAATAATAATAATGATTAGTAAGTAATTAGTAAATAAGTAAAAATATATAAATATCAAAAATAAATAATAATAATCAGTGTTTTTTCTGATGGGTTATTTTGATTCACTTAAAAGAGTGACCAAAATAGTAATTACTCAGTTTTTGTGTTTTTTATTTTGTTTCCCCCAATAGGATATTCGCCTTCTATTTTCTATAATTTAATAAAAGCACGCTGTATACATTACCTTTTCAAAAATAATTTCTCCGATTACGAGAGAAGTTGCCAAAAATCAATAATATTATAATAATAATATTATTATGATTATAATTATTATTACTTTTGCAGAAAAGAAGAGAATCTAAATTTGAAGGCGTGACTACATTCAAATTCTCTTACCCTTAATTTTTGGAAGGGTATTTTAGGTTTTTGATCATGCTCCTCTCCTCTCTTTCTCTCTCCCTCTTGTTATTATTTTGTTCACATTTTTCGACCATCTATTTCTAATCTAAACATCATTTCAAACCAATCATCACATTGATGTTGCATGGTTCATGGCCCAAAATTGTTTTCCCGATTTTTGCCAAAAAAAAAAATAAAGAATATGGAAGATTTAGTGGCGTTTGCTGTTCAATTGTGGTATGCAACACCCTCAATCTGGCCTTGCTGAGATACTCTTCTAGTCTAATTAGGATCCCGTTCATAAAACAGGTTACAATCTGGCCCAAAGGATTGGACCCCGAATTTAGCCCCTCTCCCCATGCTAAGATAAACCCTTTATCCCAAATCTGGCAAAAGAAACGTAGGCAAATTGCACCAGGTAGGCACATTAGTGCGTTTTGCTTTCGGCCTAGTAACATCAAACGGGTGGCAGTGTGTGGATTTTGTTATCTTAAATAGGCCGAAACATTAATTCCCTCTCCAAACAAATTTATCTGGGGGAGATTCACCTATGGATTTATTCACGCGTATGGAAAATATTATATATTTAAAATTATAGTTGTAACTATGCTTATAAAAATTTAAATATAAAATTTCTTGATTATAAAAATTTTGATATTATATTAAAAATTATTTTATTTAAATTATCGAATAAAATTTAAAATATAAATCATATATTATACACTGGTAGAAAAGGATAACTGGTCTACTTGAAAAAATTGAGTGAACTTACCATACTCTGTGGTGTCAGTGCCTTTGCCATCGTCTACCGTCCACCCGCTGGCCTTGTGGCCTTTGCGCCCTGAGGCGCAACTACCGAGGAGGCTTCAGGGAATGCTGGAAGCGGAGCGTTGCAGGAAAATGGTGAACCATGAAAGTTACCTTACGAAGAGGATATGCAAACCGCAGGAGCAGTGGAGAAAAATCCAAAAGAAAAATAAGTATATGTAGATGAAAGATCTTTACACACCAATTTTATCACTGCAAAATGCAGAGGCCTTGATGATTTTAGCTTGAGGGAAATGCATGCATTGGTGTTGACGTTGAGGCAGAAGGTGGATGAAATCAGAGGGAGGGTGGAATAGTTTTAACAGTTTCTTCGTATACCGCCCAGTCACTTTGCTTGGCGAGACCCTAAGTTAGAGGAGATGGGCTGGGCTGGCTACGATGCCAGCGCTGTGGAGAAAATCCTACAAACTAACGACAACGTCTCTGTCACAACCGAAGGAAGCACAAGTTCACTAAATTCAAAATTTTCCCAACCTAGCCAGAGCTTGTATGTACCCCCCCCCCAAAAAAAAAAACAAAATGTTAAAACATTTGCACGAGAGGCGATTGTCCGCCATGGCATTCAGGGTCTTACTCAAACCACAAGAAGATTGTTGATCAACAGAGCGCAGTAGAACACAACAAAGAATATAATCCATCGTCCTTCGGTGACGACTTTGTCACACAACACTCCAGTGACACGTCTGGTCCAAGTCCATGCGTGGTCCTTAGACAACTTTGTCAAACACTGACAGGAGCGAATCAGACGCGACAAACCTGATATCGCAATAAAAATAAGGAGAGGCTTGTCCACACAGAACAGACACTATTAAGATAAAAGTTGAAGAGGAGATATTATTCCCGAAAAACAGGGACTAAAATCGTCAGAAATTTCCAAACTCGTGCTCCCAAATGCTTTCAACATTAAGAATGTCGGTTCGACCGAGGGTCAAATCTACAAGACCGACATTCCAGTCCCATGACTTGGTTGCAATTTTTAGTGCAAATTGATGGCTTTTAACTCCATGCTCTTCGAGATGGCACATCTCTATTATTGCTCAACGATTCTCATAGTTTGTAGGTTCGTGTTCTAATAGGAATGTTGCTACCAGCGTGATCCGTTATTTTAGGATACTTGATTATGGAAAACATAGATAAATGAATATTTGCTGATTATGATATTCAAATTAAATTTATGATTAGATTCAGAAATTTCTTTTATTGGCAAGAGCATAAAGTTGAGCTTGGACCGAAATTCATTAGTAAATTGTAGATATAACATATAAATCAATTAATGTGCAATTCATATATAATATAATCATCTGAACTTTTAGCTTTAAATTTAGAGTTTAATTTTTAATTCTTGCAAAATAATAATAATAGTAATAATAAAACAATTCACACCTTGCTTGATGTTGTTTAGAACCAATGGTTCAAAAACTTGTGGATTTTGTTACCTAAATGGTTGAAATATTTTGATTTTTTTTTCCCTGTAAATCTAAATTTTTGACAATTGGATAGCTCTCGAGAGACATACACATTTATCTCTGCATATTCATATATGGATTTATTGACATATATGGTGAGGGTAAATATGTAGTTGTCAAGAACTTTCCATTTTGTCTTCCGAACTAGTCCAATACTCTTGTATCTCTGTTGCCACAACTATAAAAATACTGTATTTGCTATATGAACAGCAATTGGAAAAAATAAAAAATCAAAAAATCACGGGAAAGATGGTTAAGCTTGCGTATCTAGAGAATGATGTTGTCAGGAAGGCAAGACTCAAGAAAAGGAGAGCTGGTCTGTTTAAGAAATTGAGAGAAATTTCGACACTATGTGGTGTCGATGCCTTTGCCATCGTCTACAGTCCAGACGACAGCCAAACGGCCGTGTGGCCAACGCACTTTGAGGCGCAACAAATGCTGAGGAGGCTTCAGGGCATGCCAGAGGCGGAGCGTCGCAGGAAAACCAGGGACCAAGAAAGTTACCTTAGGGAAAGGGTAGAAAAAGCGCAATTACGGTTGAGGAAAATCGAAAAGAAAAATAAGGAGATGGAGAGAAGTTATCTTATGCACCAATTTTATCATCTCGAAGGAAAAAGCCTTGGCGATTTCGGCTGGAGGGAGTTGCATGGCTTGCTGCGGATGTTGGAGGAGAAGATAGATGCAATCACAGCAAGGGTGGACTATTTCAAACAGTTTCCTCCTATAGGAGCCGGTCACTTTGCTTGGGGAGGCCCTGAGGTGGGGAAGATGGGCTGGGCCGACAAGGGTGTCAGTGGAGGTGGCGGAAATCCTACGGAAGCTATGCTGTGGGATCCATGGTTGACGAAGGTGATAAGCAATACAGACAATATTATGGGAAGTACCAGTGGAACCGAGAGTGGCATGGGACTGCCCAATGCATACAGCATTCGAGGCAGAGGTCCTATAGGCCAAGCTTTTGAGCTTGGGCCGCCTTATACCGGAGATATTGTGGACATTATAGATTTTGGGCTACCTCCTGGAAATGCTTTGAATCGAGGGCTTCCACATGCCAATTTTGCAGGCAATAATGGCTGCGGCCGTAATCCAATCGGGCTGGGTTTGCCTCGTCGGTGCGATATCGGAGGCAGTGCTTTTGGAAGTAACATAGGGCTCACCGGAATCTCTAATGGAACTGGTAGTACTGGACTGCCACTTGATATTAACAAACCGTGGCCTAACGAGTTCTCCAACTGAACTTACAATTTGCATTCATAGCATTTCTTAGGCCTGGTTGCTTTGTTTCTTACAAGCAAAGTAGTCAGTTTTGATTCATTTATAGATCATTAAGCTTTATGAGCTTTCAATTGAGGTATTATTTTCATTTTATGTTAACTTGCTCTTGATCTATTCCTTGACCCACTTCCGTTGGGAATTAGTTAATGGCAGGAACCAAAACTTGAGCAATGCGTGAGATACATGATTCCAAAACCAAAGGGCAAACACATATTTAATATTTTATTACCCATTTTCATTGACAATGATTGTTAATAAATTGGTTTGTACTACTTTTCAAATGTACCAAAAAACTGATTTGTTATTTTCTTCTGAGAGCCCTCCATTCGTTTTGCCATGATTAATATTTGACCTCGTTTGTTTCCTTTTCATGGATAATAAATGTGCGTAGACAATCAATAGGACACCCACCATTTCACTTCTCCACCCGGAGGTATGAGATCGTTGGGTGCCACTTTTGGTGGAGCAATGCTATATTTTGCGACTGTGGACATGTCCAGAATCACAAGAACCTCAATAAAACTCAATGGTATTATTGTCCATCAAATCATGAGGCCAAATTAATGGTACCATAATAAATGTGCATACATATTATAATTTCTCATTACCGTTTTTTGAGGACTGCGCCCCACTTGCCCTTGCACGGCGAGTACACCGAGTTATTGTCGCCCGATTCCACTCTCAACCGTGAAGAATGGGACCATTGTTATGAGGAAAGTGCAGTGGAGACCGAAGAACAATGGCTGAGAAAGCATCGGAAAACATTACAACAGGTGAACCCAGCAGAGATAGGGGATTAGCGTAAGTGGACTTTGGGAGCTATTATTGTCGGCTTGGCCTAAAGCTACTAGACCAGTGGCCCAATTTTCTCCTGTTTGTCTGAAGCCACCAATTCCCAGCAGTGAGGCTTTGCAGTATTCATCCACACGTCCCAATTCTTTCCCTTAAAATAGACGGATGAGAAAATAAAATTTAATCCAAAAGTTTTACTGACAAGTCCATAAAATTTGCCATCCCCTAGAAACGCAGGACCAGAATCCTTTCGCATAGCTCAGACCAAACAAACTATTAAAATCCCCAGTGGATATAATCAGGCCAATCAACGGAACAATAATAAAGCCGAGAAGCCTTGATTCTTGTTTTTTCATACAGCAGGTGACAACTACCAGGACCAACTTCTTGGCTCGTGGTCTTTGGCTGTGAGGTAAGTATTAGCATACCAGGAAGTAGGCAACTTTTGAGCATTTAATAGGAACAGGAGATAGAAAGACGATACTAAGTATGAAGCTAGCATAAAGTAGAAGGATAGGATAAGAAAAGAGTTGACCCCGAAAGGTTGCATACTATGACATAGAGAGAATGTTAAATGTATTCACATGCATCATCTTATCGGCCGTTTGCTTTATTAAGAGTCCAAATAGTAAGCACACCTTCCATTGATTGAACTTAACGGTATAGTTTCTTTTTCTATCACCCTTTCATGCCACTGTTGACTTTGAATAAGCCTCAAATAACCATTGCACTTGAAAAATATTGCCATGGCTGACCAGAACAGTTTTCTGACAATTGCCGGTTCATATTTGTGCTGCTCCACTCAATCCCTGCTGAGGTGATGGATAATTCGACATATGCTGACGGATTTCTTGGTTCTAGCAATCTTGGTGGGTTCGGCTATGGTATTGGATTTTCCGTCGGGGTCCTCCATCTAATTACAACCATCACCTTGGCGTCGTACTTCTGCACCAGAACCCAACAGCCATCTGTGCCAACCCGACAAAGGAACACAGGAGAGCCGACTGGGCAGCCAAGCATTGCTGTTGAGGTAGGACTAGATGAGGCCAGTCTGAGGAGCTGTCCCAAGTTGCTGTATTTGGAGGCCAAGCTCCACAAGGCCGACACCACCGCCCGCTCCATCCGCCTGGCGGATTACAAGAATACCGATACCCTCCGCTTGCTTCCGATTGTGGCCACCTCTTCCACTTGAAATGCGTTGATCCGTGGCTGCGGCTGCACAGACAGCAGAATACAGGCGCAGACGTGAGAAATTGATTAAACAATAAATAGAGTAATTCAAATAATTAAAAAACAATACAAATCCCTTCAAAGTAGTAAAAAAAAAAGTCATTATAAATAATAAATAAGTATAATAGCAATACATAATTTTAATTATATCAACTAAATTAAATAAATTTAATTTAAATAAAATTAAAAATTAAATAAATTAATTAATAAAAAATAGTCCGTTCTTTCAACATTAACTTAACAACTACACTTTAAAATAATAATTCAAATATTCAAGATGAAATTTTATATATGTTTTACTAACTGTCTAAATTTCAGTTCAATTGGATTACAAATTATTATTTATCTACGCAATTTATCAAAATTGCTGCAATCAAAAGAACAAAATCTTACTTAAAATAAGTGATTATGATTTCGAAATGAAAACTTGTTTTTGCAGAAAGTCAAATTAGGATCTAATTATTCAGAATTATAAAATATGTGTTCTTTATCAATTAACAAAAAAAGAGCTTGATTGGACCATGCATGATATTTTAATTACAAGGTTGATTAAAATTACACGCAAAACAACTTCTCAAAACATAAATTACAAAATATAAATCAAAATTTATACTTATAGTCTACTAAATTTGATCTTCACCATTTAGAATGAAGAATGAGATATCTTATATCAATTAACAAAATTTTAGTTCAATCAGATAAAAATTCATCGTTGGATTTTGAAAATAATAATTATTACTCATACTAGAATTCTCTCATTTAATTTTCTCTTTATTCTTTTTTTTTTCTTTTGTTCGATTGCCTCTCAACTCTAATTTCTGATTTTGTTTATGTATAAATGAGATATTTATACTTCATAAAGTCATCTCTCTCTCTCTCTTTCTCTCTTTTTTTTTTTTTAAATTCTTATGGTTCCCTTCATATTACTTAACAATTCTGCCTCTCTCAACTATGTAAAGGTATTAACAATCCCAACTCATGAACAACAAAATTCAAACTTTCTTTTTAACAATGTTTATATTAATATATCGATAGCATTATCATCTGTATAAATCTTTTCAAATGTTAATTGTTAGAATCAAGAACATCGTGTATCTAATGATATTGCATATCAATATGCTTTGAATTAATATGACAAGTCGGATTCTTACCAAGATGAATCACACTCTAGCTGTTACAATACAACATATAATTTGATTGCTTAAAGTCAAGTTCCTTCATGGATCTTTTCATCCAAATTAACTCTTTAGCTGTTATGATTATAATAATGAATTTTACTTTTGTAATTGATAATGTAATGCATTTTTGCAACCATGATTGTCAATTAACTGCTCACTTGTAAAGGTAATCAAATAACTTGAAGTAAACTTTCTAGAGTTAATATTATCAGCCATATTTGAATCTTTGAATCCAATAAGAGTAGGCTCATCACTCCCAAAACAAAGTTTGAAGTTAATAGAGTCTAGTAGTTATCTCAATGTCTATTTCACTACATTTCAGTACTCTTTACTAGTATTTGAAAGAAACCAACTAACTACACCAATTGCATATGTTATATCATGTTTTGTACATACCATTGCATACATCAAACTGCGTAAAGCTTATGCAAAAAGAACTCTCAACATCTTTTCTTTCTCTTCCACTATAGAAAGATATTATTTAACTGATAATCTAAAGTGTGTAACAAGAGGAGTGCTAACCATTTTAGCCTAATCCATGTTAAACTTTGGATTACCTTTTCAATGTATTATTTTTTAAACAAATACAACTTTTTATCTTTCTTTTCTTAAGTGATTAATATGTCAAGAATTTTCTTTACTGGTCTTAAATCCTTTATGGCAAAAGATTTACTCAATTCTCGCTTCAATATGTTAATTCTAATAATGTTACAACCAACAATAATTATATAATCAACATAAAGTAGTTAAATGATAAAATCATCATTAGTGAATTTCAGCACAAAAACATAATAATTGGAAATTGTCATTCTTATACCCTTGCTGTCCTATAACAAACTCAAACTTCTTGTATCATTATCTGAGCATTTATTTTAAACCATATAAACTCTTCTTCAATTTGTACATATAATCATCTTTTCCTTTAACTTTAAAGCCTTTTAGTTGGTTTATATAAATTTCTTCTTTTAAGTCACCATGGAGAAAAGTTATTTTTACATCCATTTTCTCGATTTTCAAGTCTTGACATATAGTCAAACTCAACATAACTTGGATGAAAGGCATTTTAACCACTGGTGAGAAGATATCATCAAAATTGACACCCTATTTCTGACTTAGTCATTTGACAACTAATTTGACTTTATATCATAGACATAAAGTATTTTCTTCTTACTTTACCCTATAAACCCATCAATTTTTCAAAACTCTTTTGCCCTTAGGTAACTTCACTAATCATAAGTGAAATTATCATGTAAGGATTTCATCTTATTTGTCATAACATCTATTTAATGCTATTGATGCTCACTTTTTACTGTTTCTTCATAACACTCAGGTTCTTCCTTATTAATTAATAATACAAACTTATCAAGGTATTATTGAGAGAAGGTACTTGAACTTTGTTGGACTTTCATGGTTAAAAAGGAAGTAGAGGTAAGGTTGAATAATCTTCTGTGGGAGCATTAAAATCATCTACACCTTGTGTATTATAATCCTGTTGAATATTCTCACCATACTCTTAAACGTAATATTCAACATAACTTGAATTATTTGCATTACAAATCTTTAAAGAACTAAAAAGGATAAATAAAGAGATTAGAAAATCGAAATAAAATAAAATAAAATTGGTATAATTGAATTAATGGAAAATAAGAAATTAGAGAATAAAAAAGAGACATTAAAGTAAATGAATTTAATGAACTAAACTTGAAGAAAGAACAGTTAAACCTATGGGACAAACTTAAACAACAGAAAAAGCTTTAATATCATTAACCTAAATAACTATCTTCCTAATGTTTTCAATATTCTTATTACACAATATCTCTACTTATAACAAGTTTTTTCTCATCTAGATCATATAATCAATACTCAAAGTTATCTTCACTATAACTAAGAAAGATACATTATTATGTGTTTAAATTTAACTTTGCTTGTTCATTTTTAAAAACATAAACAAAAGTCTTATAGTTAAAGACTTGCAAATGATAATAAGAAACTTCCTTACCAAAAACAAATTTTGTTTGTGCAAAGGAACATTGAGAGATAGATTAATTATATGTGTTGTTATATTCAGGATTTCACCTCAAAATGATCTAGGCAGCTTTGCATCCAAGAGCATTTATCTAACTCTTTCAATTAATATTCTGTTCATCCTTTCAACTAAGTCATTTATCTAACTTTGAAGGTATTTTTTAGTGTATAATCTTATGTACTTTGCAATATTTATCAAATATATCACTGTACTCATCACTATTATTAATACAAACACATTTCAACTTCTTTCTTAACTATTTTTCAACTAAGATATAAAATTATTTGAATACATCAAAGACCTAGTCTTTAAGTTTTAAAGTATAAACTCAAGGTTTTTTCCAATGATTATTAATAAAAGTTACAAAATAATGAGTACTACTGAGTGAGCATATTTTTAAAGAACCACACCTATTAGAATACACTAACTATAACGATTTTGATTTCTTAGAAGAAACGTGACTCTTATTCCTTAGAAGACAGGACCACACGTATTGTACAATGCGCACGTTAACAATTTGGCGTTTGAACGGAGAAGGGAAACCTTTTTGGATCAACTTTCCGTCATACATTTATCACTTCCTCCGCCGAATCAGTACTCTCTCTCTTTCAAGACTTGCACAACATTAGGGGAAGTCCAGAAAATTTTGAGACGGACCCATTGTGGCAGTTGCCCACGTTGAACTACACATAGAATCCACCCATGATCCTAAAGAACAGAGGAACCAGGAGCTTCTTGGGCTGGACATGTTGATTTGGTTCGAGTTTTTTGAAACTCTAATTAATTGAATCAAAAAATGTTTCTAATGGAACCAAATTGAATTAACGTCGTAATACCATAAAATATTTTTAAAAACAATTAAAATCCATAAGAAAAAAAAATTAACCGAATCGAAGTGTGTTTTGCATGAATCAAATCATATTATCCAATTAGATTAGTTCAAATCGATTTTCGGAATAGTTGAACCAGATGGCCACGCCCTAGTCTTTCCCATAACTAAAAAAGAGCCCAAGTCCTTGATTGTCAATTGAGCAGATGTAGATTCGCTTTGCTTTGCCATATAACACGTAAAATATGAATTAACTTTGATGAAATGTTTTGTCCCGAACTTTTTATATATGACTTATTTTTAATTAAAAAAGATGAATAATTAGTCTGAGATGAAAGAGAATGACTAAAACTTATTTTCGTAAAAATTAAAAAAAAATCAAAAAATCAATAACTTTCTTTTGATCAGTAAAAAATATTAAGCAAGTGGGATGAAAAAAAAATAGTACTTGTTTGCTCTAAAAACATATTATTCTTCTTTTAAACGAGTAATTAAATTATATAATAAAATAAATAGACTCTTCCCTCCCCTTCGTCTCATGTCTGGCCACACGCTTGGAATATCTCTTCACGAAAAAAAAATAAAAAATATATATATATATATATTATAATTATTATAATAAATAATTATTTTAAAAATAAGAAAAAAAAAAAGTTCGCTTGCAAACTAACTTTCAGCGCCAACTACCGGCATAAATTTTCAAAGATTCCCCTCGACGCACCAACTCCCACCGTTTTTATGCCTTGAGGACAGCATCGTGTGCATTCAGCATCACCCGATCAATACATATGAACCGCTCGAATTTCGGGACCCACACATCGACGTCGTGGAACAAAACCAAGTTCTTGTTAAAATATCACCTGCAATCCCCTCATAACATCACCCGAAAGTCCTTTGTCCAACTCATTGATTAATCGTTTATCTGGTAACAACCCAGAGTTCCAAAACAGATAAAAATTTATCTAAAAATCTCCCAAATTCTACAGATCGAAAAATCCCTAGATACCGAATTGAATCAATGGAGTCGATTCCATACCAGCTGATCGCATCTCTCTTTCTGTCGATTTTACTGCTCGCGCCATCCGCCCGAGGCGTTGATATCAGATATTGCGGTCCGTGTCTCTATTACAAACCCGATCCGATACTAAATTCTCTTTCTTCTTTTCTTTTCATTTTGTTTTTTTTTTTCGGTTATTTGGATTTTTATTTGTTTTTGTTTGAATTATTGGATTCAGATAAGAAAGGGGATTATAATGTGAAGGTGAAAGGAGTCGACATAACGCCGTACCCGGTGGCCAGAGGCCAGCCCGCAACCTTCAGCATCTCCGCTATCACCAGTACGAGTTTTGGTTTTTTTTTTTCGTTGTTATTAGTATAGTAGTTGCTGACTTACTGTGTGCTAAAATATGTATGATCCAATAATAAGGCGCATGAATCGAACAGCAGCTAAGTGGGTTTGGATGTCTAAAATTGATGATAGGCGAAGCAATTTCTGGAGGGAAACTGCAGATTGATGTTGCGTACTTTGGATGGCACATCCACAGTGAGACTCATGATCTATGCAAGGAGACGTCCTGCCCTGTCTCCGACGGTGACTTCGTGGTTTCGCACTCTCAAGATTTACCGGGATACACTCCGCCTGTAAGTCTTCTTTTTTTATTCTCCTTTGTCTGACTATACAATTGAAGTGGGGTTGCTCGTGATTGTTATTTGTTGGATGTAAAATTACTTGCATTGGAGGCTTGAATATTTGAAGTAAACCTCGGACCAAACTTCTGAACCTTTTTGAAAATTCGGTCAAGTTATTATGGCTATGTTGCATAAATTTTGGCCTTGGAATTCGTTGCTTTTTGTTATACTTTATATTAAGCAATCCTTGGTTTTTGCTGTGACTAGATTGGCACATCCTTGATGAACACTAGTGTGATGTAAATATAGCATACACTTGTCTTTACACACTAATACACGTACATGCATGCACTATCTGAGCATATTTCTGTGTAGTCTGGCATGGTGATGGCTGTGAAGGAGTTTATTTGACTGACACAAGGGAAAAACTGCAGACACACTCACACATGAACCAAGTTTTTAACTAAACTCTACTTGAGGTTATTTGCAGCATTGGCTAATAAGAAAATTTGATTTGTAACCAACTTTAGTAAGAAAAGCTGACCCATCAGAAGCTATTCAAGCACCAACCAAAATATCTCCTAGCTGCACATGGGAATATATACATTTGAGCTAGATTACCAAATTCATCGCACACAAAAATCTGCAATCTATCAACTATACAACACAAAAACGAATTATTATAATCAGGCCATCATATTATCCTTCCTACTAATGCCTGCTTTTGCTGAGGGGTCTGCAAAGCCGTTGGGAGCTTGACTACTTTGGTGCAATACCTATTTCTAACATTTTAGGCCTAACAAAGGAATCTGCAGATTTTGTGTTAAAACCATGGAACCAAACTTTTTGAGCTTCAGAAGTCCATATATTGAAACTATACACTATCAAACAATAATTATTTGTGAGAATAAACAAATGTCTTTCACTACCCATTGTGAACAGATGTGAAAAAATTACCAACTGATTTAGCTGGTTAGGGATTTGTGGATAATGCAGCAGCGCAGGTAATGGTGGCACCAACTTCATAGGAGAAGAGGGTTGCAACAGGATTTGAAAAGTGGGGCAATTCCCTAGTTTTATGGTTTGGGCTTGAAAGAAGACATTATCTGATGGTGACTGAAACTGGTGGGATGGAGAGAGAGATAAAAGGTAGAAAGAGAAAATGGGGGCGTAATAAAGGTGAAGAAAGAGATTGCTAGAATTTTTCAGCAGATTTCAGATCTAAATCCACTGGAACTGACAGAAGAGGCGATGGCAGAGCTTCTGTGGATTTGCCTAAACTCTTCATCTTCTTCTTCTCATTCTTCAATTTCTGTTAAGGTTGTGACAATCATTGAGCAAGAAGTTGGGTTGGAACTAGCAGCACTCACAAAGAATTGGATAATTGGATGATGGAGTGATTGTTAGTGCTGGTGTTATAGTGACAATGGTGGAGAAAGAGGATAAGAGCATATTTTGACAACAGTAGAATGAAAATGTCTTTTTGATGTTTTAACATAAGTGACTTCTCTTCAGAAATTGATTCAAATTTTCAAGAAAAATCAGAATCTCATAACTTATGCTAAACACACTTCTCATTATCTTAGTGTAAATATAATGAAAATCAAAAAATGCCAGTGATACCAAAACAAGGCCTAAATTTATTTGATAGCATTCATGATGATAGTTTGAAATGTGCTTAGTGGAGCCAGCGCTTTCATGTGGAAGCTAAGCCATCCAAATATACTTTAATGCTGTTGAGGAGTTTGTAAACTCCCTATCTTTCTAGGCATATCAATATATGCTGTACATAATTCTTCCTTTAGAAGCTTGAACGGCTTGTCAGAAGTAGTCTCTTTCCCAAATTTATAGAGGTCAGACTTGTCTTTTATATTGGATGATAATGGATCCCCTGATACCTGCTTAAACTTTTATCTTCCATCTACTCAAAACAAAACCCATCTCTCTTTACTCCTAAAATTCAGTCGACTGTGGATGGGTTTTGGAGTGACGAAAAAAGTACTACAAATCTTAGTTTGCATACATTTCAGTTCTATCATTGTATCTACTGTGTATTGATTTTTAGAACTTAGTTGTGCCTATGTAGATCCATTACTTATTAGCAAGCCTACTTAAACGTTGACTTTGCATCTTAAGTGCAATGAACCTGTTTATTGCTGGATCAACATGTAAATCAGTCTGGTGCAATATGAAGGTGTTTACTCTTTGGCCGAAAGAAAATCTTTGTTGCTTTTGTCTGTCTTGTCTCGTTTCTTTGACAATCCTGGTAAACTGTAGGGCTCGTACTCTCTGACAATGAAGATGTATGATGGAAACAAGCATGAACTCACCTGCATTGGCTTCAACTTTGACATTGGCTTTGCATCATCCGTTGCTGATAGTTAATTGCTTCGCAGAGCTGCTTTCCAATCTACTTACCATCACCATAAGATCACTTGTACTAGAATCTCTACAGTATATACCTACCAGCTACTTCTACTTCACTCTTATGTGTGATGTGTAACTTGTAAAATTAAGCTCTTCTTTTCCTGATGACACAACTAAATCTTTGGCTATTACATTGAGGATTTATCAGTGTCCATTTGTTTACCCTTGAAGGCCTATGATTGTTGGGTGCTATGAAGGAAGGTGAAAGATTGTGCGTGATCATCAAAAGATTGATTGCTTGGCTTTAATAAGAGAATCTTGAAGTTGGTTATTAGCTTCAGTAAAAATTTAACGAAATTGCGTAAGAGTAGAAAGCAGTGACTAGCATTACCTGCCAATTTGAAGTAATGATCCTTCACTTGTTATGAGCGCATTATTCCATATTGTTAATGGAGTGTGCTTTGGATTTGATGTAGTTGGTGGGAAATTGATTTCTTTGCCCCCTCATTTTTTTTTTTATTTTTTGGTCTTTTTTGCCATATTGCTACAAGCAGCACTAGGAAGAGACAGATGAAACTAGGGGAAGTGCGTGTTGTGTGTAGCTATGCTATACAAATGCTCTTGCGAGGTAGCTGTTAACTAGTTTCAAACTTCCAGCATATGGTGCTCAGCAATTTAAGATGAGGAGGCCTGCATAATTGTGAAAGCTGCACCACGTTTAAGGCCGTCAACGAGCCGCTGAGGAATGCATACTTGCATTGAAGTTTTGGTTATGCGCTTATATGGCTAGCAACTACGTAGCTGAAACAAGCGTGTATATAATAGCAATGCTCATTTTAGGTTGTCGGCCACCTTCATTTTTTAATAATTCTTCCATACAATTTCGAGGGAACATTTAGAAACTTTTGAAAATCTACTTTTAACTTTATGAGACTACATCTTTCAATCCCCATAGTATCTTATTTATGGGGTCTTGTTCTTTCTAGCATGACGAGGTACCAAACTTTATGTGGGGGGTCGGTACATTTGTATTGGAAAGAGGTGTCATGGACACCATCCGCAGTCCCCACAATTTGTGTAGTCATCAATTCCAGCTTTTTAAAAGCAACGAGACGACCATTTTAGTTTCTCATTTGTCCAACATTGGAGACCTTAAGATAACCATCTTAAGCCTCACGTTCTGCAGTATTCTCGACAGGTCATTTTCAACCAAAACCTTACTCCTCCACTATTTCAAGCCATCAATTTTGTGATTGTCTGCTCCAATTCTGCAAGAAGACAATCACAAAGAGATGAAATCAATGAAGGGAAGACTCCTAAGGAAGTTAAAAGTCATTCCAAGTATAGAGGGACTGAGACAAAGTGTAGTTTCTCAACTGAACTCCACAGAGAAATTCTCCAATCAGAACCTGCAAGATCCACCAGTTTTCGAACAAGAAAATTGCAAGAAAGGCTACCTTCAGGAATTTGTAGCTGACAGTATTGATGTGTCAAAACATAATAGAGACTTGAGAGATGAAGAAGTCGACTTGGAACCCAATGTTTGTCAGAAGGAAAGCATTACATCCTCCATAGTATCCAATGATAAACTGCCTGCCATGGATGGCTCGTCAGGCATCACTGCAAATCATCAGCAAGTAGCAAATGAAGCTGAGGAAAGCCAAGAACCTCCATCTCTTCTAGATGTCGAAGAGAAATGTCCACCAGGAGGAAGTAAGTCCATAATTTTCTATACAACAAGCTTAAGAAGCATAAGAAAGACATTTGAGGATTGCCAAACCATCCGGTTCTTGTTGGAAAGTTTTAAAGTAAGATTCTATGAGAGGGATGTTTCAATGCACTTGGAATTCAGGGAAGAACTATGGAGGCTGTTAGGTGGCAGAGTGATCCCTCCAAGGCTTTTCATCAAGGGAAGGTACATAGGAGGAGCTGATGAAGTGGTCGTCTTGCATGAACAAGGAAAGCTAAAGAAGGTCCTGGAAGGGATACCACCTGGCCTGCCTAATTGCCCATGCACAGGGTGCGGCAACCTGCGGTTTGTAGTATGCTCTAATTGTAACGGCAGCGGCAAGGTTTATGCGGATATGCAGGATGATGAGATGCACATTAGGTGTCCTGAGTGCAATGAAAACGGTCTAATTAAATGTCCCGTCTGCAGCTGAAAATATGAAGCTATGTTTGGTTCTGCTCTTTCATAGCATTGTAACAATTTCCACCTTCCCTGACATTTTCCTTCCATTTTAATTATGTACCATCGCATAGCCTCATGTGCTTTGTTAATTCCTGTTGCCTAAATTGCAATAGAAATGATCCTTTCTGTAAAACTGTGCGCTGAATAGGCCATTGGGTGTCCCGACTATGCCTGGTGCCGCTTCCAGAACTGAAAGTCTTATCTCTTTTTACTTTATCTTGTACAATATGCCAATTTGCTACATAAAACATGAGAAAATCATACTGCTCTTTGCTTCTTGGGGGATTTCATCCTATCACTCATTCTAATCTCTGGCGCTTAATCTTTCAGATCCTTGCACATTCAGTTGGAAATTTATAGAGATTACATGATGGGGCATCGATCGAACACACGATGGTATCATTAATTATTGAATTTTGGATCGAGTAATTCGTTATTCCTGCTACCTGTGCACCTTGATTGGCGGATCATTAGGTTGTGTAACCATGGCATTGCAGAGTAAGATGGTACAAAAGGAATATTATTTCTCCGTTTTCTTTTTTTTTTTTTTTTCTAATCATTCGGAGTGAGCATTAGGATGTGTTGTCCTGAGGGTAATGAAAAATGCACGTCAAGAAGGACGAGGCATGATTATGGTAGGGTAAAGGATCTATTCAAAGTTCATGTGGGATTCGAAGATAAATCATTGTCAAGGATGGATGAGATTGGAATAATGAGCTGGGAACATGCACATGGCTCGTTAAGGAAAAGTCACCGTTTGGTATCAAAAAAGAGTGTGTGGGGCGAAAAAAAGGTGGGAGGGATCTCATAATGTAGCATCCACGCCAAGGCTTTTTCTCGAGGACTCTTTTTAAGACAGCTTTTTCTGGCTTGGCAAACTAGAGCAACTGTTTCAAGTTCTCTTGCTCCCCGTAACTTCTTCCTCTAAAAACCAATCGTCCCGCGGCAGGAGACTTTAGACCATGTGTCAAATCAGAGCGCAACACACACTGATTCCGCATTTATCTCATAAACCAAACGCCCGGCAGGTTAGAAAACTTGGCCAGTTTTTAATTTGTTGAATAAGTAAATACATTTTTACCATTTATAAGTTAGTAATCAATGTATTTCATAGCACTCGGCGGTTAAATAAAGAGTTAATAATTGGCTGAAGTTAAAAACTTAAATTTCTATCCAGAGGTTTTAGGCCTCTAAATGAGTTAACTTGCAGTCCATTGAGTCTCCAAATGACCTTTAAAAAAAAAAAAAAAGGGGGTAATGTGGAATCAGCGTTGGACAGACCCAGCCCCTTTAAGGGGCAAGGAAGCATCATCAATCGGGCTTTAGCCCTCAGCAGAGGCCTGACGAGGTAGCCTACCAAGAAAGAATGCTCAAGGGCTCTGGCCCATGAGTGCGCCTCTGCTCAAACCGCCAAAAAAATCGTTGTTTTTTTTTTTTGTTTTTTTTTTCGCGGTGTAGCCCCAGAGGTAAAAACCAACGCTTCTGTTGGTGACATTAACGAAACCTATGGCAATCCAAAGCTGGCTCTCGTGTGGCTTGCACGTGCCTTCCACCTGATCATGGCTTCATCGTCTCCAAAAGCCGTCGGACCTAATTTGAACGGAGACAGGCTAATGAACCATTGAACCTAATCATTGAAGGTGGGGCCCTTATCTCATGTGCTGTTCGGCTTTGCAAAGCCTAGAACAATTCTCAAACAAAGGCTTCATAATTTCGGGTTTCAGCAACTTTATACACGCTTGAATTCAAATGTTGGGCTTGAACCCCGTTTGGATCATGCGTTGACTTGGGCAATAGTAATTCTCAAATCAGTAAGAACATCAATTATTCCGGCGTTCGGAATAAAAAAAAAAAACAATAAATTCTCATAACCACTGCATAGATATCTTGATCACTTCATCTGTCATTTTAACATTCAAATTTAACATCTTTTGACTAACGGATCCCATCCAATTTTATACTAACTCGATTAAAATTAAAAACGTAGAGCAACAAATCGAATGAAATGTATTTTTCCCACCTGCTCAAATAGAAAATCCTGCCCGCCCGCCGTAGAATACGTCGCCTTGGATTCTATACCATGTTCCGTATCATGATAGCGGGGCGATTTTTCCAATTAAGCTTTACTTGTTCACATGCCACAGCCAACTCATTGGATTAAATAAACTACTAGTAGTGCTAGTGGAGTGTGCGAGGGTACGAAACCAACCAGACTAATGTCCTCAGCATAAAGAATTATGGGGTCTGATTGTTTAAAATGATGGGATTAGCTTTAGTTAAGCTGCAATATGAGTACAACCCATGTAGAAGAAATTGAAGCTAACACCTTCAAAAGAAAATAACAGAGCACCCATGGAGAAGCAAGCTGTCGACTCCTTCGTCAACAACATAAGCAGGAAAGACAAACGCGAGGGCCGAAAACAAGGGAAAGAAAAATGATTACACTTCAATGCCATGTTAAAAGAACCACAGTCCTCTTCTGAGCTCTCTCCAAATGGGTGAAATGAGTTCCTTTGTTAATCTCATTCACCTCATTAAACAAACTGAAACGAGTTAGACTAACCACACGTCCTATAATTTACAGCGAGTATCTAAACAGCAAGCTCTGTTATTAAAACATCAGCCGACTGTGGTGGCGTTGCATTCACTTCTGGCGCATGAGTTTGAGTTAATGGCTGTGAGTACTCAATGTACTGGAACTCGATCTGTAATCGATGATGAAGAGGTGTTGATGCCATTAAGCCTTTTCTTATATCTGCTTGCAATTCTCTGATTGGTATTGCAGCCAAGAAGCTCTTAATATACTCTTTGCACGAGTCCTTCCCTCGGCACACAACCTCCCCCTCTTCCTGACCCTTCATTGCTTGCTCAGAATTGGTTCCCACTGCACCTGATACTGAAGCCTCCTTCGAGTTGACCTGCTCGTTTTTGGGTTCCGTGGAAGCTACCAGAGTCGGCTGTTCACCCATTGTTTTCTCATTGGATGACTGAGCAGCATCTGGCAATTTGTGAATAGTCGTATTGCAGTCAAATTTCAAAATGTATGCCTGGTCACAACCCTCATAGAGCCTCTCTCCTAATGTGTCGATGATGTAGTAAGCTTCTGGTTCAACCTTGAGAATAAAGAAATGGTCGTTCCAACTCACGATGTAAACATGTGGTTCGCCATTTGCTTGACAGTCTGAAGCAGAACGGCTGATTTCATCCCAGATATTATCAAAAGACATGGCACATTGCAAAAAGTCAAATCTTCCCTCATCCACCCCATCGGGATGAAAAAAGCCAATAAAGGACTTGTGAGGAACAAGAGACAAAGGACGTATTTTGGCTTGGATGACTGTATCAAGATCAAAATGCTTGTCAGGGAATCGCTCCCTATAGCTTGCATTCTCACAAAGGTTCCTCCATTCCAATGACCCTTCTCTAATCAGGCTATCAAATTGGGACTTAAGGGGCATGAGGTCACGGTTGTCCTGAAACCAATCAGCAATGACAGCCACAAGGGCTGTACATGCACTCTCGCCAGCAGCACGCTCACTTCGTTGATCAATGGAAGCAAAGAATACCTGGGTTTGAAGCTTCATATGTCCATCACGGCTGATTACTTCTTTTAGTTCCCAACTACCAACAGTAAAATTGTCATCTCCAAACTCAGAAATTGATGATCGATTAGCAGATGAATCCTCATCTGTCTTGTACCACTGAAAAAAAAAATTCATCATTTGGATTCAGAAGTTAATACAATCAATAAAAGGAATTGTGATAAAGAACAAGGAGGAGAAAATAATCCAAAAAACAAGCCTCCAGCATCATCTTTCAACATAGCCCATGAAGTTTGAACTTTTCTTCGTCATCTTTCACAATCAGCTGACCCCACTTGATGGGAGACAAAAGCATGCCAAAATTATTTGTTCAAACGTAAACATAAAGGAAACAAATGACTGGTCTTACCCCAAGAGCAAGAGCTTCATCAGAGGTAAGTTGCCGACGATCAAAATCAATATCATCCCCACCTTCTTCTCCATATGCCTTCTTCAACAATGGCTCTCCCTTGGCCTTAGGAGACCTGAAGTTCAACTTCCTCTTCCTCCAAGACAGTAAGCTGCGTTTTGAATTTTGTAACAGAGATTGCTCAGACACTGATGATGTTACGTCATCAACATGGGAATAACCAACATCTGACTTCCTATGGCTATAATAAACCCAATCCTCATCTTCACCATTTTTCTTTGTGTCAGAATAAAATGATCCTCCTGCATAGTTTGCATAAGCCAGTGTGCCATAACTGAATGACTTCCTAACACTAGATTCCTCTTTAGCCTCATCCAATTCTCCTTGTTCAAAATCATCAAGTGAATCCGAGTCAAAAGGGTAATTATATTCACCATCATCACTCCTTGCAGAGAACCTGCCATCACTGCCCTCTTCCTCACGACAGGCCTTTTTGGCTCTCCTGGTAGACACAAAAATCTTCACCCTTCTGAGACCAGCTTTGATTGCAGACAAATCTTTTTCAGTAGAGATATCTTCCCCTGATTGAGGAGGTGATGAAATAGGCACTATTGCTCTTTGTACTGGCTCTGCTGTTTCTGGAGCAGTTCTCAGCTCCAATAAGCTAAGTGATATCTGCATAGAAATGATGCTTCAAATAAGAATATTAAGGAAATATAGGACAATTTTACCCAAAAATAAACATGCACAATCATGCAAGAAAATTATTTTTGTTCAGGGATGTTCTTTAGCAAAAAGCTCGATGAGAAGGATACTGGAACAAATTTAAAAGCTAATACCTGGAGAAGAGGATGAGGCTCAGCAGCACCAGCAGATAGCATGAGAGGCAGGCTTAATTCAAACTCTTGTTCAGCAGCAGAAGCAAATTCAGCAACGTTCAATGATGCCATTCCCACTGCGGGGACCCTGTTCTTTGGCCCCTGTTTCACTCCCTGAACCAGAAAACAGGTGCAAAGTTCTCATTACTTTCATCATTGAAAACCACAACCACAGCAAAAGGAAGACATCAATTAAGATAAAAACACGGAAGTTTTCTAATCACCAAAGCCCTCTCAAGAACCAGAAACATTAAAGGCACGTAATAACAAATATTTTCACTCAAAAAAATTCAAATACTCCCCACATCCAGGATGCTCACAAAATACCAAATCTTAAAACAAAATGGATTCTGACGGAAAAACAAAATTCCATCAATCAAACACCTCCAAACACATTCAACAGATCCAAGTTGAAGGAAATCAATAAAAGGAAAATATTACGGCGAGAAATCAAATCCTTTAATCATTGAATATTATTCAGAAGTCTTCCAACGGCCAAGAGTTAGTTGGGAAGAGTAATCGCTAAAAGGCTGATAAAAATGGATATTGAAAGTGATCTAGATATGCCTAACAGTCGTCGGTCAGAACCCGCCAAATCCCAATAGCAACCAACATCTGACCATCAACAACAGCCAAATCCCAAAAGAGTTAAACCGAGAATTAAGAAAATGCAGAGATAATAGATAACATAATCCACCCAAAAATAATCCTTTAAAGCCATAAAATTTCCAATCTTGTAACCCAAACCCTAAGTACCCATTTGCAAGAACAATTTTGAGGGTATATAAAATGGGAAAAAAACCCACAAAAATCCCAAAAAACAAAAAGAAATTTCTGGAGAGAGAGAGAGCAAGAGACAGAGAGAGACTGACATTGAAGACGGTGAAAGCGATCTCCCATGGATGAAACACATTGTCCCTATAAGCCAATAGACTACACAAACTCTGGAACTCCTCATCCCACTCAACGACACCGTTTCCCTCCGACGAAATCTCCACTTCTCTGGTGAAATTCCTCTTCACCGTGCGCTTCAACGGATTCAGCGCCAATTTGTGGCCTTTCCAACGAATCTCCACCGTTAATTTCTCCGACTTTTCCCCATCAACTGCTGATGAAGACGAGGCAGCATCCCGCACCACCAGATCCCACCCCTCCATCCTCCGCACAACAAGCCTCACCTCGTACTTCCTCGAAACCATGGGTGGCCATGGCCGCCACCTCATCATCTTCACCACCATCTCTCAAAACCTCCAAAATTACCGGACCCAAAAACCCAAAAAAAAAAAAAAAAAAAGAAACCTTGAAAACCTTGTGCCTTATTCCCTTTCTTGCGCATAAGCTAACGGTAACAAAACTGAAAGCCCAAAAATCAACATCTGTTTCTTGGGATGCTAAACACACACGGAGAAAGAGAGAGCATCTTTGGGTAGACAAAGGACAGGGATGGGTTGGTATTAAATACGCGTTTGTCCACACCCACGCAGAGAGAGAGAGAGAGAGAGAGTGTGTGTGTGTGTGTGTGTGTGAGAGGGAGAGCGTTAACCAGGGTTAGAACTTAGAGAGAGAGTCAGAGCAGGGGGGTTAAGGAGAGAGATTGCTGGCTTGTGGGCAAAATGCAATGTTATTGACGATTTCTTTTTTTTAATCTCATTACTATAACCATACCACGATACTTAATATATAAAAAAAAAAAAAAAACTTCGTTTTCTTCGCATTCTTTCCCCGCACTCCACACGCTGTCCACCCTCTTTTTTTATTTTTCTTCCTTTTTAAATTTTTTCCCTCAAATACAAAAGAATAATTTTAAGTGTATCGATTTTTTTTTTTTAATCATAACAATTCAGTCCTCATAACAGACACCCTTTTTTTAAATTTTTTTTAGTTTTTCAAAAATAAATTTTTTGAACAATACTCGTAACCGCCTCTGGCTTGTGGCTCTCTCGTCATCGCCAACAATTTTCTAATGCCAAAAAAAAAAATTTTTTTTTTAAAAAAGGGCGATGTAATATAAAAATAATATAATATTATGGGGTTTCATCAGATCTCCTACGGTTCTTGGTCAAAAGTTGTTTTTGTTGCATCGTCGTCACCACCCGTGATCCATCGTTTAATGTCATCTTCCGGAGGTTTTATGGCGGACCAGGATTAATCAATGGGAATTTCAGAATTCGACGCCGGTGGCGGAGACACGTTATTCTGGTTTACTGGTTGGGTCATAAACAATGGACAATTATTTAACAAAGAAATAACAATGGTGATAATGGTGACAACAAAAACGGGGATGATCCATATTAGATTGTTTTGCTTTTATAATTTTTGAACTCTGTCCTTGAAGCCAAAGACTTCTATATTTTAAGTTTTTTGAAATTAGAGGTTAAAGTGTTTTAAATTTTATGTTTGTTTGAAAAAAAAATAATAAATTAATTTCTTATGACCAACTCATTGGCCCTTTAGGGAAATGATTTTTGGATAGTATTGATTTTAAATAATTATTTATCAAATAAGTAAGCAACATAATTATAAATTTGATATTATAATATGTTTTAAAATTTTAAAAACCAAATATTTATTTATAAATTAATTATTGTTTTACATTATGAATTTTTTTTAACTACACAATATATGTTTTTACATTTAAAGTTTTAATAATTTTTAAATAAAATCATTTTAATTTACTTGACTTTTTAATTCAAAACAGTCTATCGGATGATGTCTCTTCTTTTAGGATAAACATCCCCATCTTCTTTTCTTTTTTTTTTTTTTCTCTCTTTAGCAATTTTAGAAATTCAAATTCATCATGAGATCCAAAAATTTGTATTCCGATCATATAGATGAATTTTCAATTTCAATTTCAATCTTTGCTTGCCTTCTGGATTTCTTTCGTTTTTAAAATACAAAATAGACAAATGATAATAATCTCTTACCAAAAAAAAAAAAAACGTGATTCATTTTGCAGCGTAAGTAATTTGCTTCTGATCACTTCAAAACCATGCATCCGATTTGTTTGAATATGTTTCGGATTGCTCAAAATTTTTTTGCTAAGAAATGTGTGTGTGTGTGATCACCAACTAATTTCCGTCATAATATTGAACAGCTAACGGGGGTTTATGATTAAAGGAGGAAGTTCCCCCCGATTAGGACTTTGGCACGCATATCTCTCAATTAGCCACAGTGACGTGGACATTTGCTTTATTTGGACAATTTTGGCCCCATTCCTAAAATCAATTTGACTTCGTCGTGCGCACACACACACACACACACACACACGAGCGCGATCCTCTGTTGACCTTCGGATTTATCTAACCTTTAAACCTGCGATTGCCGATTACATGTCGGACAAACCTCCAAAGTCCAAGTTCAACGGACGAAGCACAGACAACTTTTGTTATTGACGTGTTTGGATCAGTCATTGTCGCATAAAGAAAATTATTGTCTTTCAAAAACACATCTCAATTTTTTTTTATATAAAAAAAAAGTAATAAGGTTTATAAAAATTAAAATTAAATAAATATGTCACTTTTAATTCTTTAGATAATCATCTGCACCATAACGGTTACAATACGTTGCTAGCAATAATACTCTTTCCATTTTTCGTCACATAAACAAAAGTGGGAAAAGTCGGAGTAAGGGCTATAGGAGCAATGGTTAGAGGGGAAAAAGTCGTTGTGATAAACTTATTTGGCAAAATTAATAAATAAAGGGTAATTGTTAACGAGTTAATAGCTATTGTATTTAGTGTAGAATAGATAATAAATAAGATGGTAATTTCGTCCTTTAAGTAAGAGAAACATTGTGCAAATACTAAGATATTTTAAGCGAATAAAATTTAAATTTTATCACTTTTTCTTTTCTTTTCTTTTCTTTTCCATCCTTTTGCACAAATGCTAAGTAAGTCTCGTAGTGAAGTATCTTTTTTGAGAGGTAGAGATTGCATTCCCTCTTCGACTCACAAAGCAAACGGAATATTACCCCCAGGGACCAGGCGAGGAGCCCAGTGACAGACCAGGCGTTGCTGGCAAAAACTATAAACAAGGAATTTAACATGGGTCAGGTTAAACAGAAATGTTTGCACTCTTTACCTAAAACAACAAAAACTAAAGAAATTTTTACACTTTCTTGATAAGTATTTATATGAGGGGGAAAGTGGGACAATGTCTGACATTCCACTATAGGATTCAAAACGTTTTTTTTTTTTTTAAAAAAAAAGAAGAATTTAATTTTTAGCCATGAAGACGCCTCTTCCCTCTCTCTCTCTCTCTCTCTCTCTCTCTCTCTCTCTCTCTCTCTCTCTC
>CM038599.1:7919015-7965868 GCA_021533255.1 Ceriops tagal | reverse complement strand
CTCTCTCTCTCTCTCTCTCTCTCTCTCTCTCTCTCTCTCTCTCTCTCCATTAAAAATGTGATTTCAATAAAAGGCACTTCATTTAATTTGTAGGAATACGGATGAAGGGGACACAACCCAATGCGACGTAAGATATCGATTACTGATATATCAAAAATAGTTTGCAAAAATAGTTGGAACTGAAATTCTTATATTGACAAAGCATTTGCTATTACTGGAACATAAAGTAATTGGAATAGAGATTCTGCATGGAATCTGCCATTTTGGGGTTGGTTGCTTGCTTTGCTTCATCATTTTTTCCTCTTCGTAAGTAATTGGAATAGAAATGAATCGCAATAAAAGGAAAGGCCATTTAAACCTAGAGTCTTGTCCGTTATTGTCATCTCTCCTGCGCTTTAACAAGACAATGCTCTCACACACACACAAACACAAAAAAAAAAAAAAAAAAAGAGGTGGAGGGAAGAGGAGGGAGCGTTTGAGACTGCTTTAAGAAATCTCCCACATAGATGACGATGATGAGATAAAAACTTCTAAGAGTTACATGTCGCAATGATTTCTGTTTTTTTTTTTTTTAAAATTATGGTGCATAATGCATAATTGGTTTCCATAGTTTGCTTGCAACGAACCCATTTAGACGAATAATAACTTATGCACGAAGCAAAAAATGATGCACTATAAAATATTAATGTGCCAAGACAGAGAGCTGTTAGCCACGGTCGTTCTCAACGATTCATCCCTTAAAATAACAATATAAATCAAAACAAAAACCCAAAATGGATATTGTACATCCTTTGGTAGGATGTATGTATCACGTACAACATTTTAACATGGTCGAGTCTGGTTTTTAATTTTTAATTTTCCTGAAATTATTTACTAAGCCATCGACCGCATAATTTAGTAATAGAGTCAGAGAAATTAGACAACGATGTACAAAAAAAAAAAGAATTCTATATATTCACGATCATCCAACTGCACCCAAAAAAAAAAAATATTTATTGGAGGATTTGAATATTTTGGCGTGGGATGGCGGACCGCTGAGACAACAAGCTTAGCGTTCCACTGTGAGAATGTGACTAATGTGTACGAACACCCAAAAAAAAGGGAAAAAGAATCAAATTAATTTATCTCCGGGGAAAATACCAAGATTAAAAATCTAGACCCGTTTTGCAATTTTTAATTTCTTTTGTTGTGCTCAATACCATCTTTTATATATATATAGAAATACTAAATTAACTCTTTTCTTTTTTCCTTTTTCGATGCGAGGTGGGCGCGCCCCATTATGAGCACTGTTCCTACTTTTTGTATTTCAAGTACTGAATACGTATTTTATATAGTAATTTTACCGAATTTGATTAATCATGAACTAAATTGAAAAAGAAAAGCCTTTTGTTCACACCCGCGCACCTGATGCCATAGTTTTTATTTTTTATATCAATTTCTAATGCAATGGGCCGTGCCACGGTGTCATGTCTTGCCTCCTTGTCAACTCGAAGCAAATTGAATCTTGATTCTTTTTTTTTCTTTTTTTTTTAGTTTGAGAAGACATTGAACGCTGATTCTTACCTACTCAAGCGTGTCAATTCTTTTAGATCTAACGGAGGAGAGAAAGTGACCATCTTTGTTCTGTCTTTTTCTCAATGAAGTTCGATTATTATTTATTACGTTTCTTTAAATTTCTTAGAAGACTTATTAAATATTCTATAACGTTCTTTTATACCATAAAAATTATTTTCCTTTAATCTATACAGTAAAGACAATTATGGGTAAGATTTTATGTCAACAGAAATTAAGTACGATTTTAAAGAATGTGCTTCTTTGGTGCATTTGACAATTTTGATGGATAAAGAAAAGGAACTTCTCTTCCTATGAAATTGTTGTGACCGATCCTACCGCAGAGTTGCTGGCAATGGACCATTTGACTTGCATGTGTGTCACATGTAATTTGGTAACAACGAAGACATTTGCTTAGATGGAGGGGCAGGGATCACAGGGGGGCTCTTTAAGCATTTCCCTTTTTGGCGTACAGAATGAGAAGTTCCCTTGTGGGTGGGACCCTGTGGCTTGGGAGGAAGACTCCTACAAGTCAAGCCTTTTGGCTCCATTTATGGGAACTCCTACGAGTCTTGGCTTGGATGGAGCCTTGGCTCTCGGGAAAAATAGACTCGACTTCAGGTCAGCTTGCAATACGTCAATGTGTGACGTATCCCGTTGGCTCATGTTCACGCAATTATTACCATCATCCAGGCCCATTGTTATTCGTATGGAGAATCCCTTTTATTTGTGGTCCTATGAGTACAAGAGTCCCAGAAATTTTTGCTTTACCTTAACCAGCATCTCTTTTAGTTTGCTTGAAGCGTTAAATCAAAATTTCTACCTTAAATTTACCATTTTTTGGCATATAAAAAAAATAGGCCTATAGATTCATTGTTTTGACATCAATCAATTGTGCGTGTGTTATATATATATATATATACAAATTTGAAATTCAATAGTTTTTAGAAAGGTAGGATCTGGACCGTACGCTCAAGAGTCTGCGTAGAGATCAATGAACGCTCGATGAAAGGATGCATACGCTCATTCGCAGGTTTGCGTGTTGCCCATATAGACAGTGTCCACGTGAAGCCAGCAGGAGATTAAATCGAGAAGCACTGTTAACGGAGGATTCCCCCTCCCCCTCCGTCCCCCTCCGTCCCCCTCCCCCCCCCCCGGGTTTTCATTAATTAGCCACGAATTAAGTTAATCCGAACCGTATACTCTGTCACTTATTTTTTTAACAATAAAAAATATATTATGAATATGGTGATGAAATCAAAATCACGAGTCATTTATTGTTATGCTTATTTAATTTTTTGTTTAAATTTCTCATTCAAATATTATTAAATTATAATAAAAAAAATTTATATTTAATTTTAATATTAACTTTCATCAGAATAAACAATAAAAAAATAATTCAACTCTAAATTAATAATAATACTAATAATATATGGGATCTAATTAGGCTAGTATATATACTCTACCATCTTTGTACCAACACATGTGCACAATTTACACCACACAACATTTTCATATATTTTCTTTCCGTTAAATCCACGGAGTGTTGGATTAGGTAAGTATATGAATGGAATGCTTTCCCTAATTATATATAAATATTTTTTTATTGCAACATTTCTATCATGATTTGATTTTTCTAACCGAAAGGTCGAGGAAAGACAAGTACCTTAGAACCCTTGCTAGCCACCTCGAGAGCGACCCCCGGAACGTTAAAGCAGAGGAAAGCGAAATCCGCAAAGGGGGCCCCCCCCCAAAAAAAAAAAAAAAAAAAAAGTGGCCGCAAATGAAAGAAAGTGGCGTAAAAGTGGGCCCGCTAGGAAGCCATCAATTGACAATTGCATTTGTATTTTTTATTAGTGGAACGACTGTCCAATAGTCACACACCATCTGTCCCGTCTGAACGCCTCCGCCTCAACGCTCACCCAAACCGTCTTCGGTTCACGGCTTTGAAACAACTCGATACTTCTCGTCTCATTTTATATTATTCTATATAAAAATAAGAATACAACAAACTCAATCACACACACACACACACACACACACACAAACAGTTTTGTATTTTTAACACATTTGATGAGATAATTTTATAAGAATTTCTTAATTTTGTATTCAAATTTTAGTGACATTTTGATATTTTATGGGTCTTTTGATTTTTCTTAACACATTAATTTTATCGTATTCGGCCCTACTCTTTTCCTAAGAGCTGATTCTAAGCTATTAGTGTTTCGATGATATCACTCTACAGTTGTGCATCGTTGTCGAGTCATGTTGATTATGCCGATTCGAGTTAAGAAATTGCGATCAGTTTTTGAGGGCGAGAATATTTTATAATATATTATTCTAGGAACTTTTGCTTATCCAACGAAAATAAATAAATAAAAAAATAAAAAAAATATATATATATCCTTCGTTCAATAAGGCTTAGAGGGTTTTTTTTTTTTTGAGTTCCAAAAAAAAAAAAAAACACAAAACCTTTGTGTTTGATTGATTCCTACACTAAATAAATATAAATCTGATTTAAGCAATCCTAATCCTGTTACTATTTGATTGATTGTGTCCTTATTATTTTGATACATCAGCGCAGGCTCCATTTTTCCAAAGCTTGGATTTGCTTTTTCGTCAAAAAAGTGCAAAGCCAAGACTTTCGTAAAGCGTTTGCTGTATAATAGTGTGTGTACACAGATTGACAAGAAAAAAAAAAAAAGGTGTTCTTTTCGCCCAACTCCAAGCCATCCCTTTCCCATTGATGTTGAAGCTTATTTTAAAGTCTGCCAGGAATATTGAACGGAAAACAACCATTCAACTTAGTCACTTACCAAAAGTCCTCTAACCATTTTAATGTGTGCACACCTTTGGAGTTTATGGGGGGGGCGGGGGGGGCATCGTAGGGCACACTGGGTGTGACAGAACAAGTGAGATTATCATCTTTCCTTAAGACAATGCTATCCGATTACACACACGACTTGTGTATTGATAAATGACCAAATCAATCCTAGCATTTCTCCGAGAGGATAAAAGTGTAAACCAACATATATATATTATTTTTGAATTACAAATTTTCACACATGACCTCTTATGTTTTGTCCATGCAAGTCACAAGCCTGCCACTCCCTAAATCCAATACATGGGTGCTACGGGATGTAATATTGCTTCTCATTTTTTCAGAATTTATTTCCATACATTGTTTTTCTTTTTCTTTTTCTTTTCAATTAAAAAATTCATTAAATTATAAATTAACACAATGATATTAGTTTTCTTCGTATCTATGAAATTCATGTCTTTCTCACAAATACTAAATTTCAAAATCTTAAAAATAAATATATAAGTCCTCTAATTATTAAAATGTTTCTCAAGGGGTACATTGTTTTTCCTTTTACAAATTTCTATGAGCAAACATGACAAAGGAGAAAATAAAGCTGAGCCAGTAATTAGCACCACATTTTATAGGTGTTTTGTCGTGTGTGGATGTCTCTTTTGTTTGGGTTCCACGTCGCTCTTGCCTTTGTTTGAAAGCCCATGATTTGTCGTTCCTTACGACAACAATCAACCGACTATATTGCGATTATCGTTAATGGATGGATGATTCGGATCCGCCTAACCTTATTTGGCACGATGTATCCAATAAATATATAGCCGTCCATCAAGAAAAACCATCTTGAAGAGGCAGGAACATTAATTTTATCAAAGAAAAAAAAGAACAATTATTTAAAAGCCAACCGATTCGTTAATCTCCCGTGGTTTCGAAATGACATTTTTTATAACAGGATTCTGCGTCAAAATTGAAATTTACGACTTGTAATTGAACAGTATATAATAATTTTGGAACCAAACGACTCTCTCGTTCTTTCCCTCTTGAAAACTATTGAACATTGTGGAACCACCACACGGATGAAACAAAGAATGAATCTTGGAAAACGCGTGGACGATATGGAAAGGGACGGAGTTCAATGGCAGCCACCAAACCAAGAAACGGTGCGGAAGAGGAATCACACGCAAATGCCTGCCTAGACACTAGTAACCCTATAGATAGAGATGCGAATGTAAAATAACATAGAAATGTCCAAAAATTTAAGAAAAAATTAAGTTCAGAAATTTTCAGTGTTGGATTAGTAGCAGAATTTCGATTTTTTTTTTTTTTAATTATGAAGTTTTCGGGAATTTTTCTTTAGACATGTACTTATTTCTCACATAAATAACAAGTGAACTTAATGCTGTTTTGTTTAATGAAAATGAAATTATTGGTAATTTCCCCCTTTTCTTAAGAAGGTGATACGTCAGTAATTAATCTACTTGCTAATTGTTAGTAGCATAAGAGAACTTTTGATTTGTTTCACATATGGGAGCATACCAAAAACTCATTAAGTTGGAGTGACTCCGATCCGACGATGGGATTGCTCCCATACGCGGGAGGCTTTTGGGCACTGGCCAACTTTCAACCACTAAACGATGTTTTGTTTTTTTTTTTTTTATTATTATTATTTAAATAATATTTATGTTAAACCAAATTTATTGAGTTTTTATTATGTAGCTTAATAAAATTAAATATATGTTCTTAAAATTTATCTTTTTAATAAAATTTTATTTTTTTGATAAAATTGTAGGCATCACTCATATTTTTTTAAATTTTTAACGAAAAAAAAAACAACTTTCAGTTGGAGAAAACGAGAATAATTAAAGCTTACGGTGTGGCTGAAAATTGTCAACCCACAAATTTGCTTTTTGTAATTGAGTTTTCAGTTATTCTTCTCTTCTTTCCATATATAATTTTTCTTCTTATTATATTTGTTAAATTAGAGCCAAGAAAAAGGCATATGCTTTGGTTATGGGTGAGATTTTTTGACATTGAAATGGAAGCCATGATTACAGGCCATTAGTGGAGGAATAGGAAGGCTACACGGCCCACGCATATTCCACTTTAATTTTCATCCTCAAGGTGGGGTTATGCTGGAATCCAAGAAAATTGTGCCGTCACATGGCAAGACATTTTTTTTTTAAAATAAAAAAAGAAAAAAAATTCTCTGCACGTAAACGTCATCCTCCCAGGGCACGCCATTTCCTCATCAAATCTTCAACATCATCGCACGAGGGAATAATGTAAAGCTATGCAGCCCATTTAGCTTTTCCTTGTCAAAATTTGCGAGAGGTTGACTGATGAACAGGCCAAGTGAAAATGATAATTCAATACCAGGCATATTCTTTCAGCATATTATCAAGTATCAGCGATCATTAAATGGTGTGGAATAACGTAAAAGACACTCCAATTCTTACGAAGAAAGAGATTTGAACCAAAAATATTTTACATATTTTACGTTGCAATTGTCAAGTATATCATCTAGGACCCCAGATATCGATTCAGGCAACACAAAGCGGACATAAAAGACAAATTAAAAGTCACTAAGAAATATATTTTTAGTAAAAGTTTTGGTTACCTTTATTCAATTGTTGGGCTCTGATATATTGTTTCCAAGATGTCGTTGCATAGAAAGAAACTGTCTACCACAAATGGTGGAAGCATGAACGTTCATTGAGGTGTCATTGCCGTTGACGAAAAGAGCAGCATTTTGTCTTCCAACCAAAAGCAAAACACATATGGTCACGAAAAGCTAGAGCACAAATAGAAAAGTAGCAGCCCCCTGTTTAAGTTTTGCGGGCTTGAAGAGCCTGACAGTATCCAATTCCTTTTGTTGTCTTCCAAAAGGGAAAGGAAAGCAGTTGAACAAAGCATCTCGGGTAGGATTGACACGGTAAAAGATTAAATGGAAATAATCGTGACTGATATATACATATATATATATATATATATGAAGGTGTTGAGGCTTGCAAATGTAAACGAAACCGCTACACGACTTCCCATTTTATTTTGTAATAATGGCAAACAACAACTTGATGTGGTCGAGACTTAGCTGGATTGCATTTGGCCCATTGAACGCATTGTGAAATTATTATTGAGTCCAGGATGCTTCTCGTAAACCTTGGATTCCAAGGCTCAAGGTCTATTGACTTATTTGGGTTGGATTCCTTCGAAATCCCTTCCAAGCCTAAACTCCTTGCATGGATGTGACGAGTTGGGTTGGGTTCTTTTCTTGCAGGTACTCCTACCACTACCACAACTAATCCCCAAAAAAATCTAGATCTCAGAACCCAATAGCTCTCAGAATCTCTGGGATAACAACAATGAGGTATAGCTAAATGGTACTACTATCTAAAAAGGTTTAGCTGACAGGGAAGGCTGTTATGATATCTGTTGTTATGATAGACACACGGTCTTTTGGCAAGAACAAGATCCAACCCAAACAATGCAGAAATACGACTGATAAGGAGGCTCACAATCTGTCACACATTTTTCGTAATCGAGTCCGAGAACATTATAGGCCCATCGTCAGCCCCTTTAGGCTTGGACAAGTCCAAAAAGCCACACACCCTCTGTTAAACATAACGGTTACTTTCCTCCCCCTACAGGTGTAAACGTGACAACTCCGATCATTTTATTAACCTAACCGTTAGATTGGTAATATCGTAGTAGTAGTCTACATTTTGGCGCTTAACTTTGTCAAAATCAGGTCACCACACCCTCTGACAAATCCGATTGACACGTGTCTTTTCCCCGGCGAAATTCCTTGAGGCCATGAATGTTTTTGTTTTGCTTGGAGAATGAAGGGAGGGAATCGGTATGCTTTATCAGTTGTACTTTTACCCCTTCTGATTATTCTGTCTCCGTGTTGTTACAATTACTACTAAAGCTAAATAGAAAGAATTTTTAGTCGGGAGGGGGAAGGGGGAGGGGGCCCGGGGTGGGGGGGTGCCTAACACAAACAAGAAAGAAAGACCTTAGTTAACCAAAAATATCAGGCAACAATATTATAATCATTTAATATGTAATCATATCTAAATTATGTGTAATTAATATTTATAATATTATTATATTATTTATTGGTGTCAATCGCGTAAAAGATCATGATATAATCACAACAATTAAATTGCAAAAGATCATGAGGTTGAGTACCTTTACGCGGCTTGACTTTCCATCTCCACACATATTTCAGTCGCAACTTTATTTTGTATTTAGTGTTTGATTTATGCTAATGGGATATATAAAATGTTATGAAAAATGTTTATTAATTTATTATAAAATATTATTTTTTTGAATGTAAATAAGTTTTTAAATATTTTTATTAATAAATAAAAATATTTAGCATTATTACATAAATAAAATACCATTGAATATTTTTTTAGTTAGAAAAAAAGAGGATTATGTTTTATCTAAAAAAAAAGAGAGAGAGAGAGAGAGGAAAGAAAATAAATGGTTTAAAAAAAAATTTTTAAACAAATTTACGCGAAATAATCAGATGCATAAACAAACGCACGCACGCACGCAAGCACGCGACGCGAGGGGGCAAAAAAAAAAAGAAAAAAAAAAGATGTATATGTGTAAAGTCTTAAAAAAAGTAAAGTAAAAAATCTATGAGCCGTCTCACAGAGAACATCCGGTTCACGCAAATCTCGAAATCGAAATTCGGCTTCTCCATCAGGCTAGCGTCCTTGTCTCTCGCGACGCTCCGCCTCTTCAAGTCCCTTTTCCGCCTCTTCTTCGTCAGAGCCTTATCCGTCTTTCCCTCCATGGACGACGATTTCCTCTCCTCCTCTGGCGATGACAACTTCCTCGACTTTGAATTCGAGCAGCGCTCCTCCTCCTCCTCCGCCGTCGCCGCCGCCGCCATCGCCACCGCATCCACTTCCAATGACAGCAGACGTCTCCTCAGTTCGTACTCGTGCGTTGACGATGGGGACGAAGATGGCGAGGACTGTGAGTCCGAGAAGCTCTACTTGGTGCCTCACAGGTCCGTTAAAAGGAAGATTTTTGGGTTATTTTAAGATAAATTGATAAATTAGGTGTCTCTCTCTTTGGAATTTGCATATGAAGAATGTGAGATTTTTTTTTTCTTTTGAATGTGGCTCTTAGCTGTTTGCTTCATACAGTGTTTTACTCGGGGAATTTGGGTTTATTAATTTGTTTTATTATGAGAATAGAGCTGTGAAATTGAGGGAGAAAATTTATGAATGATTGTTATGTATGTCTTGATGCTCAGGTGGTGGGGGGAGGCAAAATGTGATGCTGATCAAGTAGGAGTGTTTTACAATGTATCATGGAAGGAAGTTTCTGGCCATGATCATGAAGATGTCAATGAAGAGATTGTTCTGAATTTAAGGGAGGAAGAAAATTATAGGAAGAATGGTGATGTGGAGGAAGGTTCTTCAGGCAGGGAGTATGCATTGATCTCTGGAACAATGTGGCTGTGGGCACTTAAATGGTGAGGAGGATTAATTCATTTTATAATTGGTCTCTTTGATGTGTTTCACCAAGAAAATGGATGTGATGTAGTGGTCACAAGGGCTGCTGAACCTGTGTCGGTTTGCTATTATATAAATTCACATATATTTCACATTTTAGTCTGAAATTTTTATTTCTTGTTATAACTGATAGGAGACGACCTTCATGTGAAAAAATAAAAAAAAAAGGAAATGTTTTGTTGCTTATTAGCGAGTGCCTACCATATTTTTGTGTTTTACATTGTATTTGCTTTGAAATCCTCAATCGAGATAGAAATAGTTTTAACCATGTGGCTTAATACGGGCATAAGCATACCAGACCAAAAAAGGAAAAGAAAGGAAATAACCCTTTTCCTTGATTAAAGTCTTTAAGGGCTTTTGATATCTTTGGGATCTTTTGTCATGCATAAGCAGCCCTGGGGTCAAATGTTTTAGAATAAAGTCCAATTATATTGAAAGTAACTCCAAAGGTTTCTCTTTCTTCTAGAAATGCATTTCCAAGTTATTTGATTAATTAAAGACTGCATTAAGCTCTATCAAGGAAGAAAGGAGGCTAGTTGACAATAATTTTGATCTAAGTCGTATTTCTTGATGTTAATGCTAATGACTTACTGCAGGTCACGTATGATTGTCATTTTTTTGTTTTTTAGGCAACTGAAAGGTTTTAATAAATGGGTGTTGATTTGTTCCACTAGCATAGGCATGATAATTCTAAGGGAGCGGAGAAGGATCTTACTAATCCGTTGGCGACAGAAAATTATTTTCAAGACGTTTTTGCAATACAGATCAGGCTTTCAGTTTCTTGGGAGACGAATTCTTTGATTGTGAAGATTAGATTGAAGGTCACTTTTCTGATCTCGGACATGTTCTTTTCCTTGCACTTGTATTATGCTTGTGGTTGGTATGTGGAGAATATATATTGTTGATGAATTATATTTTTCTTAGGTAGCATGTATTGTTTATATTACTTACTTTTGTTTTACTTTGAAATGGTTAATCTTTAGCTCATTTCAGGGAGGGAGTTATATTAAGTTAGATGCATACGTCATTATGGACTACTTAATGCAAGTGGAACTTATAATTGTATTCTTTTATTTGTTTTCTTTGTCTTATTTGACAAGATGATGCAATATTTCAGGACAATTTGATTGTGGTATATGGGAGAGCGCGTGACATTTTTGGCCCAAAGTCTCAGCTGGTTAGTTTTTTGATGATCATTGAACACCTCAATAAGTGGGATTTATGTATCTGAGCTGTTCCTCATCTAATAAATCTATTGTACAGCTGCATATCTGGGATTATTCAGGGCGGACAACCCAATTTTTTATGAACAATAGGATTAAATTGCCTGATGGTTCTTTGGGACTATCAGGTGAAGAGGTGAGCAATTTGATTCTGAATCTATGGGCTATGTTCAGAGCATTATGTTTTTATTTTCATTGCTGGCATTTTAAAAAATTAGAAGCTGTGAGGCAGCAATCAGCATAATATCTGCCCTCTATGGCTCCATTGTCTGACAACAGCTATCTATTTGTCTTGTTTTGCATGTTAACCATGCAGATTCTGCTTGAACTGCAAGTATATGGTTTTCCAGATCCTGTAAAGTGTAGAGATGGAAAGATTGATGAGATAGTAGAATATAACAAGAGAGGGACTGGCTTGAACAACTTTTCAGTTAAACTAAATGGGAGCAGTGACCATAGCAGCTTGTATTCAACACTGACAAACTCCTCACCATCCAGTTGCAGTTATGGGGGATTTTGGTTCCTTGGTTTGACAGGACTGCGGAATCTTGGCAACACTTGTTTCATGAATAGCGCAATTCAGTGCCTGACACATACCCCAAAATTAGTTGATTATTTCCTAGGGGACTATAGAAGAGATATAAATTGTGAAAATCCTTTGGGGATGAAGGTCTATTATCAACTTTCTGTGTTGTAACAGTCTTTTTTTCTATGGTACTAATTGCTTGTTGAAAGTTTCGTTGCATTGCTCATATTTTTCAACTAAATATGTCCTTTTCCCAGGGTGAGCTTTCTTTGGCATTTGGAAACTTGTTGAGGAAGCTATGGACTCCAGGAGTAAGAACAGTGGCTCCAAGAATGTTCAAGCTAAGCCTTGCAAAATTTGCCCCTCAATTTAGCGGTTATAACCAGCATGATGCCCAGGTTAATATGGTTCCATGATTAAAGTGCAGTTTCAGTCTTTCTATGCTATTATCTGCCGGATGAATAATGAAATAAGCTATCTTTAAGAGATATTATTCATCATTATTCTTCGTGATATTGCGTAAGATGATGTTTTAATGCCCATATCTGCCTCTGATGCAGGAATTTCTTGCCTTTTTGCTTGATGGGCTTCATGAGGATTTAAATCGCGTAAAATCCAAGCCATACATAGAATTTAAAGATGCGGAAGATCGTCCAGATGAAGAAGTAGCAGAAGAGTACTGGTGGAATCATTGTGCTCGCAATGACTCCATCATAGTTGACTTGTGCCAAGTGAGTCTTTGGTTTTATAAGGCAGTTATTTGTGTTGGTTTAGCCTAAATATTGGTTATCTAGTCATGTACTACTTGTACAATTGTAAGCAGATATTTTATTTATTCCAGGAGGGCTTTTGATAAGAAGTTATACTACATTCTGCTTACTACTTATAGTATTTTTCATGTTCCACAGGCTAGCTATGAAATTTTCTGGTGTATGGTTGTTTGATTCATGACCATTTGCTTGTCCTGAAATTTATGTAGTGGAGCACATGGATGAACTTGATCAGATCCTTTAGAAGATTTGCTCATTATTTTTAACCTTTATTATAGGGTCAGTATCGTTCAACATTGTTTTGCCCTGTTTGCAATAAGAAGTCTGTTACATTTGATCCATTCATGTACCTGTCACTGCCATTACCTTCAACAACAATGCGGACCATGACTTTAACTCTCTTGAGTGCTGATGGGTCTACTTTGCCATCTCCTATTACAATAACTGTGCCAAAGTGTGGGAGGTTAAAAGATCTTCTAGAAGCCTTGAGCACTGCATGTTCCTTAAGAAGTGATGAAAGGCTGCTGGTGGCTGAGGTATGCTGCTACAGCTATGTTGTAATTGCAACCAGTTTTCATTCTTATGTGGGATATTATATCTTAACCTCGTACTTGGTCTGGACCATCTTGGCTGATAATGATGTAGTCATTTGCACAATATCTATCCTAATTTGCCTCTATAACCATTAAAGATCTGTGATAGGGGAATTACAGTTTAATGCTTGCATGTTAACTATGTCTTATGCATATCTGCCACTTGCATGAGCAAGGGTGGGTTCTTGAGTACCATGGTACTCTAATGAACATTTTTATTGTCTTAGGATCTTTGACCATGATTTATTTTTCGAGTCATTTAGGAAATTTGATGCAAGAATTGCTCTCTTTTTGATTGGAATAGACAAGTTATTTACAATAACATTGATTTGTATATTAAAATTCTGAAAATTTTTTTCCTTTTATGTATGGGTTTAGGGTTTTCTCTTTTTGATTTTATGTATGAAATCATCTTAAGCTCTGAACTTATGTTGTTGTGCAGGTATACAAAAATAAAATTTTCCGTTTCCTGGAGGAACCATCTGATTCATTAGCCTTAATCAGAGATGATGACACACTTGTTGCATACCGTATGCCAAAAAGTGATGAAGTATCATCCTTGGTTGTCTTTATGCATCAAAGATTGGAAAAGTAAGATTAATCAGATTCTCAGCCTAATAGTTTTACTAATTGAGCTTGTTCTCCTGGTTTAGGACAGTAAATTTAATGTTTGCTCAATTATTGGTCGTTTTTCATTTTTTCTTTCGCTTTTTTTTTTTTTTAAATATATATATGTATATATTTATATATTCAGGGCTTACGATTTTGAAAGAGCGCCAGCAAAGTGGAAGTTGTTTGGCATTCCTCTAGTAGCAAGATTTTCTGGTCTTTTGACTGGATTTGATCTACATGGCCTGTTTCTGGGACTGCTCCATCCATTTCTAATGCCTGCTGATGATTTGTTAAGTAATAATTGTGAGGATGTGAGAATTACAGCTAATGGAGATTCTGCAAGGGAATATGTCATCAGGCCTATAATTCCAGACAGTAATACCAGCTCAGATAGTAAGGCGGAGGATGTGCATTTGGGTGCTGATTTTCAATTCTACTTGGAGCAAAGATATGGAGAAAGAGAGATAAATATGAGTGGGCAGTTACCGGCCCCAATATCTAATAATAGGTTAAATGTGTATGTTCTTTGGTCAGAAAAGATGATTGAAAGGTATGATACCTGCCTTCTCAGCTCATTGCCAGAAGTTTTCAAGCCCCAGCTGTGCATGAGAAGGCCTCAAGAGTGTGCTTCATTATACAAATGCCTGGAAGCCTTCTTGAAGGAAGAGCCTTTGGGACCTGAGGATATGTGGTTAGTGTGCTGCTGAGATTGCTTCCTTGTATTCAAGCTAGAAATCTTTTGTTATTGATTTCTATCTTTGTAAATCTCCATCAAATTTTAGATGTTTGGCTTGGTATGGTACATGTCATTTACAATGCATATCTGAACAATGAAATCCTACTTGTTCATTGATTTTGCAGCATCTCTGACACTAGCTGTTGCAATTACTTCTTATTTTAGGTACTGTTCAAACTGCAAAAAGCATAGGCAGGCCAGCAAAAAGTTGGATCTTTGGAGATTGCCTGAAATTTTGGTTGTTCATTTAAAGAGGTTCTCTTATAGTCGATATATAAAGAACAAGCTGGAGACATATGTGGACTTCCCAATTGATGATCTTGACCTTTCAACTTACATATCTCATACAAACAGTCAGTTTTCCAATCTATATGTACTATATGCTATAAGTAATCATTATGGAGGCATGGGAGGTGGCCACTATACTGCATTTGTTGATGTAAGTGATCTTTTACCTGTTTCATTTGTGCCTTTGGTGCAGAACCACAGATTTTTTCATTTGCAAACCATAACCTCACACAGACTGCATTGCATGCATGGGCATATGCACGCACGGACAGGGACCCTTTTAGATGCATTATTTTCACGAGGGCTTGACTAGCTAAGCCCTCTTAGATATAATTGAGAATCTGGTCCTCACTGTTTTCTTAGTGTTTGACATCTGGTGTTATTACCAGTCTAGACTTTAATATAGATTGATATTTTTATGGTGAAGGGTATGTGCTTGGATTTCTCTCTTTTTTTAATGTACGTTCAGTTTCTTTCTATGCTAGTAGCTTAAATTAATCTTATAAATAAATAATGAACGTGAACTGCACAAAAACTAGGAGGCTACCATGGGCATAGTTCCCATTTCATTAACACAATTCATGCTTGTGCTTGTGAACTGTACGAACTTATTCTTCTCTCTTGTTCCTATGCAGCATGGTTATGGTAAATGGTACGAGTTTGACGATGACAATGTTTTTCCTGTTAGTGAAGGCAGGATTAAATCCTCTGCCGCTTATGTACTTTTCTACAAAAGAGTTGCTTAAGTTGTTGTACAGCTATGCTCAGACAATTTGAACTGTTGATAGGCCAGCATTGCCTATTGGAAGTAGCATTTGCTTCTGTCTAGAACCAGCCTTTTAATTGCAGACCAGATTGGAGACAAGCCATGCAAAGAAGAGAGGTTAATATTGTTATATTGTTATGTACAGTTTGGGGCGGGCGTCAGTTGAAACCCGGGAGTATCATACAAAATGGTTCAAGTAGCTTTTATGTATCACTGGTATATCCATTTCATGGAGAATGGTGATGAATGTCCGCCAATTTTGTCAGGGTGGAGAAAGGGTGGAGAGTTTTCCTCCTTGTACATCTTTCATTTAAATCCAAAATGTGATATATAGTTGGACTGGTGGTTTTTCTTCACCATCATTTCTTTTGCTTCCAGATTATTCAAGTACTTGTTTTTGACTGTTATTCAAGTACTTCCAGATTGGCATTCCTCTTTAAAGAAGTGACTTTTGAGACGAGTGGTTACAACCGATTTGAAAATGTACATGAAGGCTTATTTCTATTTTGGTGTTTTTTTTTTAAAAAAAAAAAATTATTTTGTAATGTTTCTTTTTACTTTTCTTTTGTTTTTGGATTTACGGTCCCGTCGTCTCCTTGCTATATATATATATATAAAATAAGACGAGTGAACCGAAGATGCTAATCAGTTTTTCCAGGGGTTCATGTGACTTTCTTAAACAGATTGAACTGCATTGTTGCGCAGCATCAATATGCTTGCATCTGGATGGCCAAAAATGGCTGAGAAGGCTTCGGGGAAAAATGGGAGACCGAAGCACAACAAACACTAAGCATGTGGTTGTTTGCTTTTCAAAAAAAAACAGAATGTTGTCTTTCGGTAGTTGAAAGGGTAAATGTTTATCTCCAAGATTTTATATATATTTTTTTTTAAAATACGAAATTTATGAGAATAAAAAATGTTATTCTAATTGTATGGTTTAGGAGAGGTTGGCTTTTTGGTAAAGCTGAAAGTTCTTCAACGCTAGAATTAACTGATTTACGGAATTAATCGTAGGATTTTTGGTGGGGCCAAGGCTCAGAACGCAATGTGGGGGCAGAAACAAAATCTCTCTTCTGGGGCTTCGCCACATGCGATACCAGGCTCTCTTCTGCTTCTTTTCCCTTATACTTCTTCCGCCCGACGCTCCGACTTTCCCCGCGCCGTCACTGCCCCTCGTCGCCGGCCACCATCCTCTTCTCCCTCTTTGATTCCCGTCTCTTCTCCTACAGCATCCAGCAGCCAGCCGCCGTCTTCTCCTCCTCTCCTAGTAACTTTTCGCCCCTTTTCCCTTGAAGTTGAGAATTGGAGGGACTGGGAATCATAGGAGCCAGAACCACGGGAATTGAAGGTAAATTGATGTCGTTGGTTTTATTCGAGTTAGTTATATTGTTTCTATGCTTTACGGAATTTAAATTAAGTGCTAGGGTGTAGAAATCGGTTGATTTGAGAGTGAAATCGGATGGATTAGAGTTGAAAACCAGGTTTGGATAGTGGAAGAGGGGAACTCCGGCCAGCAGCGCCACCCGCCGTCCAGGCCTTCTCCGGAAGACCTGTTTCCGGCTGGACATCTCACGCATAGAAATAAATTCGATTGCACTGGGTTGGGGTCTCGCTCTAATTTAATTTTTGCTTTTCTCCCTCACATCTTGTATTTGAGGTCTTATTAGGAAGGATTTGGCCCTTCTGCTCAATGAAAACTTGGGTTTGTCTTCAGTGTAAGAGTGAGGAGGGTTCTGCCGGTGTGGTTTCTATACATAATGTTACGTTCTGTCTAAGGGGCAGAAAGGCGAACAACTTTGAGGCTGCTTCCAGGGTTTTAGTTGATTTTCGTTGCAAAATTGGATACAAAACTGTTGGCGTATCATAACATATCTTACTGCCGAGGATTTCTTGGAAGATGGATTCGGTCCTTTTTGGAGTTATATTATTTGGTCCTACTAATTGTTATTGTTCATTGGACAGTGATACCTGTAAGACTGTCGGATCAATGAGTGGTTATATGGTTTGGGGCATGTTGATATATTGTGAGACATTCATTAGTGGTAGATTGCCAAGCTGAAAGGGAAGGAATAAGGGCCAAACTTCCTGGAGCGGGGTTGGGGCGGGGGATGGGGGGATGGGAATATCTGTCATGTCCTCCATGGGTACCTTCAAAATTTTCTTATTTATCCATATCATTTTGGTGTAGTATTTTACCTTTATTTTATATTTCTAACCCTAGTAACAATAACATTATTCATCAGGAGCAATTATGGAAGATGTTCGGATAGGAGACAAGCTCATATTGAGAGGGTTGAAGTTCCATGGTTTCCATGGGGTTAAACCAGAAGAAAAGACTCTGGGGCAGAAGTTTTTGGTAGATGTAGATGCCTGGATGGATCTCAGGAAAGCTGGTAAATCTGACCATCTGTCGGATACGATTAGCTACACTGATATATACCGGTGAGCAATACCTTCTTTCGTTTCTTTTGTGCCCAAAATCTTCAATGTGTTGCTTTAGTTCTAACCCGGTTCCTAATTTGTGGTTGTGCTTTTGATCATCCCAAGTTAGTCCTAGTCTCTTTTGGCTTCTGATCACCCGTTACATTCTTATCCATGATATCCGAGACATGCACATAATTATTGACAATATTTGCTAAGAAAACAAACTTGCATGATCACGTGTCTGCTGCAAAACTTTATGGACAATGCTGTTCTGTTTGATTATCTACTTCCATTTTCAGCATAGTTAAGGACGTTATTCAGGGTCCCTCTCATAATCTTCTGGAGTCAGTGGCCCAACAGATTGCAACTACTACTTTGACAAAGTACCCCAAAATATCTACCATTCGTGTGAAAGTCGGGAAACCTCATGTTGCTGTTCATGACACTTTGGATTATTTGGGTGTAGAAATTCTCAGGCACAGAAGCGCTGATGCTCCAAGCTAGATTTCAAGGTATACCGAATATTATATATGCACACTTGAGGCAATGGTCTTTTGAGTTGTACTAGTTTTGTTTGAATTTTTATATGGAAATCAAAGATATTGCTCTGATCCATATGATTCATTTTTTTATCATGTCTTTTCTCTTTCCTTTTGCCCCCGTGCTTCTAGTGGAGGGAATCAACAGATACATTCTCGACGTTTACACTGATGTTTATAATAGACCCATGATATTTACTTTTGGTTACCCTGTCAAATTTGCCGTTAGCTAATGTCAAAATAATAAGTAAAGAAAGGAAAAAGTAACCAGAAATTCTAAAATATAATTTTAAATTATTTTCTTAAAATGTTAAACTTTTTTTAATGTTAACCGTCATCCAATCCCCACTGTTTAAGGCATAGGTTATGGCTTTGGTAGGACCGGATGGGTGGGCTCACACTGTCATTATGTGCCAGCTTCCCACTTTGGACATAGGCCTAACTGAGGCCTGCCCATGTTTTGCTTATATTAGATATATAATTGAGATCATTATGTTCATGTAAGAGATATCCTGACTATTCTTCTTTCTCATCAGCCCTCGAACCCTTGACACGAGCCAAACCGACCAACAAGCTACAAAGGGTGCTGGTTTAATGGGGTAACATCATTACCCCCAAAATCAGCCGGAGATAATCGAGATCCAAATTAGGTGATTCGCAGTGAATTACATCCACACTAGGCTTGGCATGCTCCAAAGAATAAAGCTTTAAGTCTGAGAAGATAGAGAGAACGATCATTGAAATTTCCGGTAATCATATTATTGTTAGTCAGATATTTAATCGTAATGTATTTATTAGAGAAGATCTCAATGTATTAAACTCTCACCAAGAAAAGAAACGCCAATGATGGGCGGTAGAAAAGTCAAAAATGAGAAGCAATATTGTCAAATTCGCTACAAAAGCAAATGCTACATTTGCTTGCTGAAAAGTCCGCGAGCTTGCAGGAGGACTTTCCCTCCCAAACCTTTTCCAGGTCAATAAACTCCGCGGCTTCCGGAGATCTCAGTCCTTCTTGGACTCAATTGCGGCAATCACTATAATCGTTAAGGTTGCTTTCAACTGCTGCTTCGTACTAGGGCACTCGTAACCAGTGGTAACGACATGCCAGCACGAGAGAGAAGCGGATCAACCAATTCGGGCTGGCAACAGATTTTTCTCTGTCTTTTTCTTTTTCTTTGTCTTTTTTTATTCCTTTGACAGCCCTTTATACATTGTCAAAGTACCTTCATTTACTTTTTAAGTTGGGATCCAATACGACTCGATTTATTTATTTCGAACAAGGGTAAGAATGAACGATTAATAAATTGAATTTGCTCAAAATCCATGTTTAATAATTTCCAAAAGCTCATTTTGAGGTAATACAAATCTGCCGCTTGACTCCCCCAAATCTCAAACCATCTAATCGATATATGAAAATGAAATTATTAGTTCTTATAAGCTGAATGGCACAATTATGATAACATATCTTTTTAGGCTATATATATATATAGTAATAAAGTGGAAACAAAATATTTTTAGTAAGTTATTTTTATTACAGTTGGCAACATTAATATAATCAAACGCTATTATTATTATAATTATTATTTATTCATCAACAACAACAACAACAACAACAACAACAACAACAACAACAACAACAACAACAACAACCAACATTTGATAATACTAATTAGTTTCGACAATCAACACCGACTAACTTAAACAAACTCTAAGTATTCATACAATTTGTTAAAACTGACTCATTCTCAAATTGCCGTTGACGCGGATCAATTGTACGTGTTGCGGTGGTGGTGGATTAGCCGATCGATGGATCATGGGTGGTTGATGATCGGTACTTTCCAATTTTGAGCAAAGAATAGACCAATACTTGTCAAAATCGGATATATTTACTGGTATTGATAGAACACCATTACCACATAATAATATATATATATATATATATATATGTATAATACGAATCATAAAAAATAATAATATAATAATAATTTTATATATTTAATTTATATTTTAAAATATATTTTTTTTTGTGTATTGTTATTTAATTTTTTTTTAGACGACGTGTTAGCAGCCCAGAACCTACGCGCAACAGGGGATGTGAGAGAGGTGCCCGCGACGTGGCTGATTCCTGGCTTTTCATTTCAGCAAGAATCAGAAAGTAACTTTATTTTTATTTTTATTTTCAGGGGCGGCGTCAATGGCTCCACAGCCGGGGGGGGGGCGGCGAGCTGTTAGCAGGCGCACACTACCTGCCGCCCTCCATTCTCAACCGCCCCCTTCATTCAAATATATTACTTCTCTCTGTGAGTAAAATTTTATGGGATCACGACCATTATGAGTCATCATCAAACTCGACAAGCATATCTCTTTTATAAAATAATAATCTCAATCCCTAATTCCAGTAATCTCTAATTACTCTTTAAGAAATTCTATACCCTTTGACTTAACAGCAAGAAGTATTATGTTCGGTGACCCCCTTTTAGTCTAGATTAAATCATTTTATCTTTTACACCTTAAATTATTTACCCTTTTTTTCTCTTTTGATTAAGTGGTACGTGGAGAGGGATTTTAAGAGATTATAAATTTCGTGTGATACTAATTAATTGGCGCCCCCCCCCCCCGCAAAAGAAAAATTGGGAAAGAAAATTGAGAATGAAGAAAAAAAGAGACGGGAAAAGAAAGGTTTTTAAAAATTTATTTATTTATTCATCCGTGGGCCCATCTCCGCAGCCCTCGGCGTAGTGTATCTTTGAAGTTTGTCCGAAAAGCATTGAAGAGCATAAAACCGACTTAAAGCTTTTGGCTTTACATCCATTTACCGTTGAAAAGTATATTGTTCTTGTTTTCTTGGTCAAAGAAGGATTATTGCTTGCTTCTTGTGCCTTTTTTTTTTTTTAATAAATTGTAATCCTGGTAAGACAAAAAGGTTTAATTCGTTGGTGTGAGTGATTCTGCTGAGTGTCAGGAATTCGACAAAGTCCAAGAAAGGAGTCCATGTTCTTTGTCCGTCTGGGTGGTCACGCATCAGGTGCCCCTGTCTCACTTTCCTTGTAGATTTCTCGTTCTTAAAATCTTTTCTCTGTTGAGATTCTGATATATTGAGATCTGCACCTGGTGCTTTTGAGAATTTACGGTGCTTTTTATTCTGTGGGATGTGTTCAGAGTTCTCAAAGGACGGCCGAGCTTTTTCTGAAGGAGTTTTCATGTGAGTTTATTTCTTTTGTTATGCATAAAAGTTTCTGGATCTGGGTAATTCTTGTTTAACATATCTTGATTGTCTGTTTCATTTTTGGGAATTTCTTTGCACTTGCATGTAAAAAAATTATGCAAATTTACTACCTTTTTTTTGTTTTTTATTTTTACTTCTTCTTTGTGGGATTGCTGTTGGTATATTTCCTTAGAGAACCAGATATTGATGCCATGCCCATCTGTATGATAACATTTGAAATTTGTGATCTTGAATTCAGGAGATAGTAATTGTCTGTATAATTTGAGTATAATTGCTACCGCGAAGTTTAGAGAGGGACATTTTTTTCTTGGTCGGGCATGCAAAGATGGGGAAGAGTGGAAAGATTGGTCAGTATAGAGAGAGGTTGGACAAGACACTGGCAGCCTCTGAACTGACAAATATTGATGCGCTTAAAACCCTGATCAGGAAGCAAATTCTACATTCTTCACCTAATGAATATGAAGGTTGGCTATTCCTCAATACTTTTGTTCATTATTCAAGCAGATGGGAAGTTCTTACCTTGAAATTTCAGTGCGCTATCTAATTGTAATGGTTGTTTGCTTTAGTCAAACATTAATTACAAGGTTCCAATTTTGCAGGATGTAGTGAGAATGTAATAGAAAAAAGGACTACTGAAGTATCTCATTTTCTTGAAATGTTGAGGAGTGCTTCTATAAGTGAAAATAAAGCATCCAATACCACAGACGGATCACCTGGTGAATGGAAAGTATGCTTTCTTAGCTTGTTGATCATTTTTTACACCTTATTGATGTTTTCTTTTCTCTCAGTCACACATTACAAGATATGCTAATGGGAATCAGCTGATTTCACCATGATTCCCTTGTGCTTCTTTTGAATGGTGTTAGTTTGTCAAATGATTCCTGATTGCTGACTAGTAAATCTGACTTCTCTTTCTAGTTAAAAGACAATAATGAAGACTACCGTGTTATGTATCGTGAAGGACCAAAGGGTTCACCATTTCATACATTACTTGTTGAAGGCTATGTTGATGGGCCTGTTGATAGTTGTGAGTACAGCTGAAACATTGATAAGATTTTGGTTTCCTATCCTAGAAAAAACAAAAATGTTGGAACTATTTATGGGTTTTGAGTGCCATGCAAAGTGTGTATTTTTTTGAAAAGGACCACATTTCATTGCAGGTTTATGTATATCTTGGGAATCAAACATGTACAAGAAATGGTGGGTATTATTTAATCTTTGTGTGGCTTCATTCTGTAACACAACATGCCAATGGATCTTCTTTGAATCCTTCATGATATGTTGTCTATTCTGTATGTGTTTGTTAATAACATACTATGTATTCAGCTTCAATCTTTTCTTTGTTGTTGCACCATCCATGACTTGATGAAGAATTCTTTTCTTTTCTTTTGATCCATTTCTGGGGCAGATGATTGTGCTGCTAATCCTGCAATTTATGTGTCTGTATAGTTCATTTCAAATATGACCCTGCATTTCCAAAATTGGGGGAATCATATCACTTGAGATTGAGACTGCTGATTTTTGGCTTATTGTCCGCTTATAGAGTTTTAGAACTAGGATGATATATAAGCATCTGTAATTAATGTGTGCAGGAATGGGCGTGCCTGTGGAATGTTACATTCTTTCACATTCATCCATATGTCCTACTTGACCTGACAACAATGCCTCTACACATAAGTAGAATTAGATAGGATTCTTTTCTTGATCACTTTAGTCATCAGAGTTCTGTGATTGAAATCAAGATTAATGCTGTAAAAGTTTTTCCTTTGGACTGAAGCTCATCATAGATTGGAGATTTGTTTTCTTCATGTATTTCAGGTGGCCTCAGTATAGCTTCCCCCCATTTAAAATTACCATTTGCAAATACTTGCAAAAGATTCGGATAGGTGAACAGATATCTTTAGTGAGGTGTGTCCAGTATCAACTGAAAAGCCAGTTATTCGATTCCTTTTCCTCACGTTTAAATGCAACTTCATTTGCTGAACTTTTCTCATATTTTGGAAGAAAGGGTGAAGGTAACATGGCCACTGTCAGCTAGGGAGGCTGTTGTGCACTATTTTCTGTTTGAATACCTCCAAGATGGTCTAATTGTTGTGCTCCTGAATACGGTAGTCATTAAAACAATGGAATCCATTTCTTGATATGGTTAGAAATTGTTTTCTACATCTACTTACTGAAGAAATCCATAATTACAATATTGCTTTTAGATTTCGGACCTGGAGGGCATCGATAGAAGTACACATGGGTTTACTAAGGATGGGATCCCTGAACCTAAGGATGTAGTAAGGATTGATGTGGTGGGAGGCTTTGCCCTACAAAAAATAACCTCAGAACGAAGTTACTTTCGGTGAGTCGTGGCTAGTTGAATGGTCGCAATTCATTTTAGTTTCATCAAAGCTTTGCCCCATAGTAGTACGATTTCTCCAAACCATTCTTCCCAGCTTTTTTTTGTTCAAAAATATCCTGATATCATCAGTGAGATGCTTAGAAAATGTTTCTCTTTTCCTGCGCTTCTTTATAGTAATGTTTTGATCTGATTGAAATCTTGTAGGACAATAGCAAATATAGATATGAAGTTGGACTTCGTGCCACCCTCCCTAATAAACTTTATCTCGAGGCAGCTAATCGGCAGTGGTTTCAGACTGTATCAAAAGGTTGTATCCTTATTGATGCCTTTTCCCTTACATTTTTGGTTTGAGATACCAACTTGTGCGCTTTATGGCTGTGAAAGCAATGAGATGACCAATAAGGACCCCTGCTTTTATGGTACCGGTACCTATAAGGACTTTCACAGAATTAATGTATAACTGACACCTGCCTCCATAAGACTTCTTCTCTGGTGGCCTAGGGGTCAAGTAGAAATGCTATCAGTGGCACTTGAGAATTCCTATCTTTGGGCCCTAATAAACTACAGATCTTCCAAAGTTCTGACTGAGCAGGTTCTGTATCTGATGGCTTATGCTGGAGGAACTAATTCTGTTTTAACTGTACACTGACATCAAGCTTGAAAATACTACAGGTAGTGACTTCTTTGTCAAAATATGATGAAGATTACGGCAAGGCTTTGGAAGATCCATTGTATGTTCGAATCCGTGAAGCTCTTTATTCCACCGATGCACCAGATGGGACTATCTGTGAAGTTCTTTGTTCCACTGATGAACCAGATGAGACTATGGAAAAGAAAGAGTTCACAGATGAGGCTAGCCTTTTACTGCAACGGCAACATTCTATCAGGGTTATGCAGAAAACTGTGGATGATATGAAATTGATCACTCATGGAGATGATGAATCTGGCAAATCCTTTTCAGAGAATCTGCAGATTTTGCCTCAGACAGCAATTTATGAGATAATGGAAGAAAAGGTTGAAGAAAGCAGGCACTTGAAGGATGAAATGCAGGGTGTAAGACATGAAGTTCACAGGAAAACCATGGAAACTAATGTAGTGGCTACAGAAAGGAAAACTTTTAATGAGATTGAGGAAGAAGAGAAGGAAGATATAAGCTTGGAGAATGGATGCAATGGTATGGGTCAACCTGCAACCAGTGAAGGTGCGAAGGACAGATTTGTAAACTGTCAAAGACATGTTGTTATCAGTCCTGAGGTAGAACAAGCTTTAGAAACTTTAGAGAAGGCCATTTCCATTGTTGGCAAACATGGATTTACCACGAGGCTTTTACCCAGCTTAACAATTGAAGATACTCAATATCAGGGAAAGATTACAGGGAAAGATCCAAGTCTCCAAGAAGCCGGTGAAGTCTGTTCGAATGAGGTCTCCATTGAAGCATCCAGAGAAGGAAGAATTGCAGAGACCACTTCACACCAACCCAGGAATAGCACCAGCAATCATGACATCAGGTACCGACGTTCACATATCCTTCTCCTAATCATGATATGCTTTTCCCTCATTTTGCTCCATGTTTCAGCATATTTGTTTTGAGGAAAAAGGTTTTGTCTTCTTAAGTTACAAACCATCAATCCTGCCTTTCAAGGCTGAAAATGGTTCCATTACATTTGTGCCGATGCATTAAGATTGCTTCTGGTTTGATTTGCTATGAAGGCGGGCAGGATCAAGTGCTTCAGCAAGGGAAGTGAGTTATAACAGGATAGTGCCAGCATCGCCGGAACATTATCTTTCACTGCCTAACGAAAGTTACAACCAGGTTGTGGTGCCTTCTTCCGGTATTGCAGAGGTACCTATCGTGGGAACAAGTACGCGAGGCAACAAACAAATTAGCATTGAGGCATTTGGCAACGGAGAGAATTCCTTGCGTAAGAGAAAGAAACTGGGTTGGCGGCAAAAACTGAAATTCTGTTTCTGCACTCCTGATTCACTTCAAATGAGGCCTTGAGATAGTGTGTGTGTGTGTGTGTGTGTGTGTGAGAGAGAGAGAGAGAGAGAGAGAGAGAGATTGAACTTAGAAAACAAAAACGAAAGGAAAAAGAAGAAAAAAAGAATTGAAATGATTGTACCCATGTGTACCGTAGTAGTAGTACCAGTAAGCTTGTTTCGTCGCTCATTTCCCTTTTTGGCAAAAGCGTAAGATTAATTATTAAATATTAAATAAAAGGCATCAATACATTTGCTCAACTTTCATTTGACTTGTGTGCCATCGGGCCGGACTTACCTCTGGCTAAAGTAAAAAGGTGGAGACAGCTGTCGAAATCAGTGATGAAAATTGATACCTTATAGTCAGTATTCTGAAAATTAGCAACTGATAAAATTAAAAGTAATTTGGTAAAGATTAGTTGATGGTTGGTATTGTGTATGTGTAAATTTGACATTAAACGCACGACATATTATTTATTTTTTCTTTTATCTATAAGAAATTCTCATTTTTCAATGTTATGATGGCTACAATTTTTTTGAAGGCGTGGTACTGTTATAAATCAATATATACATACGTATAATTTTACTGTGAAGCTATTTTTATGAATCATAATCTTGTTTTTGCTAAAATCATCTGTTGAAAGATATTAAGGGAGATAGTCTGGGACTCTCAAGCCTGTGTTGGAAAAGTGGGTAATAGAAAATAATAGAATGATGAGAGCTAAGAAGCTGTGGAGGCCTCCCCTCTCCACACTTTTTCTACGACACAGTTCCATTTCTTCATCGACGGCATGGCGCGTTCCCCCTGGAATCGGCTGCTCCATTACCCCTGTCGCTTCCTCTTCGACTAACGGGAGGTTCCACTTTCCCGAGTATCCCTTTCTCAGGTTTTCTGTGAAAAACTTCTCCGCCAACGGTTCAGGGAAAGTTGATGACCGATGCTGGAATTGCAGTGCCGAGCCTGCACCCTTTCTGGTCTGCTTGTTGTGTCGAGCCATCCAGCCCGTAGATCCCTCCATCGATTATTTTAAAATCTTTGGACTGTAAAGTTCCCTTCTTTGTTTCTTTTCTGTTCTTTTCTTGTAATCATGCTTTGTTTTTTTTATCGATATTTAAAAAGAAAAGGGGTGGTAAATTTTGGCAGGGAGAAAAAGTATGAGATAGAGGGTGTCAATCTGGAGGGTAAGTATAAAGATTGGCAGAAGAAATTGCATCCTGATTTGGTCCATTCAAAATCTGAGGTACCCTTTTAGTTCCTCTCCACAATTTGAGTTAAAAAAGATCAAATCTTTCTTTGTTTGGAATTATTGATGGATGCCTTCTGCTTCCTTTAAAAAAAAAAAAAAACAAAGAAAGAGAGGGAATTTGCTGCTGAACAGTCTGCAAGGGTGATTGATGCATACCGCACCCTGAGTGATCCACTGTCAAGGGCAATATACATTGTAAGCATTCTGGTCTATTTGTAATGGCAATTTACATTGTAATCATTATAGTGCACTTTGAAATTTCTTGTGGGCATTATGCTGGAAGGATGTGATTTGTGTTGGGTGATTGTTTATCTGTACCGAGCTGTTTGTCACTGAGCTTTTCATTCATCTACCTACTTGTTGAAGCTAACCCTATTGTTTAACTGTTAGTTACAGTCTTTTCTCTTTTCGGATGTTATCTTTTACTTTTGGAATTGGATACCTTCAAAGAACGACAATTGGTGTCTCTTTCTTGGCAGTCATAAATCATTACTTCTTAAGTGGTTTAAACAATAAAGGTCTGGAAACGTGATGCCTCATATAAATTAAGTTGCATGTTCAGTTATTTGTTACCTTGGTCTAGGTTCATTAGTTTCACATTTTTTGTCATCTAAAAGTGTCTTTGAAGGTGAAGAAGTACCTTTACTCTTTAATTCTTTATCGGGCCTAAATGTTTAGTCTGCTTTTCTCAGTTCAACTGGTTTATTGTCCATCTAATTCCAAAAATTTCTTGGTGAAATCCTTGAATATGAAGTCCATCCCTTTCTATTCTCCTTCTCACTTATTTCCTCTTTTGACCATACATATATCATTTGTGTATTTTTTACAGCTGAGGCATGAGGGTGTAGATGTCAATGAAGAAGAAACAGTTGATGAACCAGGATTGCTAGCTGAGGTAATTTGTCCGTTCACAGTGATAAGCTATGCTTGCCTCCATTTCTGATCTAGCCACCATATCTTGGTTCTTTTTTCTATTATCACCTTTTCTTTACATTTCTTTTTGGCATTTGCTTTTTTCTCTTTGGTTTCATGTCTCCGGCAGACATTTCTTTTAGAGTTGTTACAGCGATTTGAATTGCCTTTTGGATTGATTACTCATTGTCTTTTTATGCGATTGAATATGTGGTACAAGCTGTGTCCCTAGCTGTGTTGGTGGCATGGTGGAAGAAGCAGGGCTACTGGTTTCTGACTTGGAATCACCAGCCAAGTCAGTCAACCAAGCGTTGGCTATTTCCTTGATATGCACTGGTGGGGTTTAGATTTTTCTCAAACCACATATCACTTGGTTATATGAACTGAAGTCACCTCTATTGTAGTGGTATAATGGCAAGAGAGGTCAAAATGGTGGACCAAGAGAGTTTGTCAAGTTCGGGGGCTTCTTTCTTATATGATGCTTCTTCTATTGTTGTTATAACAGTTGGCTTCATTTTGGAGAATACAATTGATCCTCTTATAGTTGTTTTCCTGTTAGCTGTTTCTTCCCTTTTTTCCCCACTTTTCTATGTATTGCTGAACTTGCTTAGGTGAAGCATGAATGACTGAATTTGCATGGTTGGCATCTTATAGTCTCTATTTCTAATCTGCAGATTATGGAAATCAGGGAAGCCGTTGATGAGGCATCTGATGTGAAGGCTTTGAATGACATTAAATCTCAGGTATGGCTTGATAGACTTGTGAGAATGACATAGAGTGGTCAAGTTGAGCATTTGAGACTTTGGTATCATTCAGTGTTGTGTCTGCTCGCTAACTTGCATAATTTTTAAATAATTTCTAAAACGTAACCTGCTCCTTTGTTAAACGTTAAGAAACCCTGACATTTAGCTGGACCGGTAGAAGAAATTGGTGGTGATTGATGGGTAAAAGTATGTTTGCAAATTTCTTATGTTAACTCTAGTACATTGTAGTCATGGTAACCTTTTATGCCTTTGCTTGATGTCTATTCAGATGCAAGAGCAATTGAAGCATTGGTCTAAGTCTTTTGCAAATGCATTTCAAAGTCGGAAATTTGAAGAAGCTAGAACTTGCATCCGAAGGATGACTTACTATGATCGAGTAAATGAAGAAATTGTTAAGAGACTTTGAAAAGGTACTTCTGCGTCAGGGATTAAACCATTGGCAAATGGACTCAAGAATGGCCTTTTGATGATGGTCGAGATGAAGGAAAAACTTCTTTTTTTAAAAATATATATATATATATATATATTAGAAAATTCGTACTGAATGGTCAGCATGGGACTACAATAGTAAAGAACTATTTTGGACTATTTGTTGAAGTATTCTTTTTAGTAACATCTATATTAAAAAAAAAAAAAAACTTTTTGCTATCAAATTTTACAAATATATTCAAATAAATAGTTTGAATCAAGTTAATTTCTATGCAATACCGAAATAGTCATTTAACCGTTTCTGAGTGTTTGAGCAATTATAAAGTAACCTCTGACTGGGCCTTCTCTGATTCTTTCCAGGGTTTATGCATGGTGCCAACTTTGGTGATCCTGCAATCTCATACTAAAGTCAACCACATTTACCTCCAAAATTCGTTGGATATCACTTAAATGTGATATTGCGGCAGTTTTATGGTTACATTAGGAAGACAGGGATGGCGCTTTTGTTTCATGTGCCTTTCCCGTCAGTGTAATTGTCCTGCTGATTATATCTAAAATGGTGATTTTTTTTTTTTCTGAGGTTTTGTGCCGAATATTCCCACACGGAGGGCATTGAATAATGGTTGGTTGTTGGTTTCAAGTTAAAAAAGGCCGAGTGTGAATATCTTATGGGGAGTAGTAAGGGGTAACAAACATTATCACTACCCGCAGTTGTAATATGCCCGGGAAAGATGATTTCTGAATAGAGAAGAGGTCATTGCTTCAACTTTAGGCCCCTAATCTTTGATTTTCTTCATTTTTATTGGCTACTAATGATAGAAAAGTAATATCTGTAGTACAACGTAGAACTTCGGAACATACATGTGAGGGCACACCTGGCCAATTCGTGCAGAAATTTATGACTAGTTCCCTCGTGTATTTCCAGTAGCGTGGAGGTGCCAAGATGTTCCTATTATTTTGCTAGTGAATTGTTGCCACTTTGCTGGATTACGGTGGAAAGCAAAGCAATAACTGTACCCAAGAGCGCCGATGTTGTGCCTGTGGATTTTCTACCGGGTATTTTGTCGTCAGAACTCGTGACAAAGCAGAATTTAGTGGACGCCGTGCTGCCAAGACAGCATCACAGCAATGCGTGAAAAATCGCAAAACTGCTTTAGCATTATGGTAGCTGGAGAGCGGTAGCCTTGAAACTTAAAAAATCGAACCTCTAGTCAGAACCCAAGAAACTCAAAGCTCTTAAGGGGCACTTTTCTGGCCCTGCTGCCCGTCCTGGAGAGATTTTCCAAGACAATGAGGCGGATAGTCAGGCTCCAATCCCTGTACTCAAGTGCAAGCTATAAGCTTTTAAATTCCCAGTCCTCCACATGCCACGTTTTTCGCCTTTCGAGCTTTTCTAAATCATCTAAGCACTCCCTTTCTAAGAAAACTCAAAAACCCCATTTGGAATGTCCAGCAGACAGTCAAACCGTTAGCTCTCTCTTTAAAGAGATCACTGAGATATTAGGTGCTGGCGAAGTCATCCCAGATAGAACCCCATCGGGGATTTCGATATCCAACGAAAACCATTTGCAAAATGATGCATCTGGTGAAGAATCGAAGCTTTGCGTGCCAGTTGTTTGTAGAAATGCTGATGTGAATGATGTATTGCAAGAGAGAGGGAGTTTGCTGGAGTTGAACGATTCCCAGATGGCAGCTTTGGATGAAATTGATGTTAGCCCGGTAGTTCATGAGATTACTGGGATTGTTCGTGCAGAAAATGGAGTGGTTTCAATGGAGGAAAGGTTGGAGAGTCTGGAGTTTCAGTTTGAACCTGAGATTGTTGAGAAAGTATTGAAGAGGTGCTTCAAAGTGCCACATTTGGCTTTCAGGTTCTTCAATTGGGTGAAGCTGAGACCTGGCTTTCGTCATACTACCAGTAGTTATAATACCATGTTGTATATAGCAGCGGAAGCAAAGGAATTTCGTGTGGTGGAGAATTTGGTGGAAGAAATGGAGAATAACTCATGTCAGAAAGATATCAGGACTTGGACCATTCTTACCATGCAGTATGGAAAGGCAAATTTAACGGGAAAGGCCTTACTTTTCTTTGATAGCATGAGAAAATGTGGACATGAACCTGATCTTAAGGCTTACAGAACAGTGTTACATTGTCTTTGTAATTCAGGAAAAGGTGAGGTTGCATTAGAAATGTACAAAGAGATGGTGCAGAAGAACATGGAGCCAAATTTAAGTTTGTATAATCTGCTGCTGACTTGCATGGCAAAATTGGGGGATGCAGATGCTGTTAAGTTGGTTGCTGATGACATGATTAAGGTTTCTCAGATTCCAGAACGTGATGTTCATCTTTGTGCGCTGAAGAGTTTTTGCGTGGCTGGAAGAATTAGAGAGGCTTTAGAATTTATTCGTGATCTCAAGAATAAGGATCTACCAATTGACCAAGAATATTTCGAGATCTTGGTGAAAGGACTTTGTAAGGCTGGTAGGATTGCAGATGCTTTGGAAATTGTTGAATTGATGAAGAAAAGAGATTTTGTTGATGGGAAGATTTATGGGACTCTCATAAGTGGGTACTTGAAAGGAAAAGAGATATCAAAAGCAATGGATCTCTTCCAAAGTATGAAAGAATCTGGAAACTTGCCTACAACTTCTACCTATACAGAGTTAATGCAACATCTCTTCCATTTGAATGAGTATCACAGAGGCTGTGAGCTATACAATGAAATGCTGGGAAGAGGAATTGATACTGATGGGGTAACAATAATGGCCATGGTTTCAGGTCATGTTCGCCAAAACCATGTACCAGAAGCTTGGAAACTATTTAATACCATGGTGGATAAGGGAATTAAGGTCACATGGAAATTTTACAGCATTTTCATCAATGAGCTTTGCAAAGTTTCAAAAACGGATGATGTTTTGAAGGTTTTACATGAAATGCAGGCTTCCAGGGTATGCATTCATCGTGCAATATTCAAGTCAGTTATATCATATTTGGAGAAAAGGGGAGATACGGACAACATAAAAAGGGTGAAACAGATGCAGAGGAGATGCGGACTTCAGTCAGGAGAGGATGAGGTATACTGCAATGATGCTCCTATGGAAGATGAGCTTCATGTGGAGTTGAGACATCACCATTTAGAGCAAGAAACGACAGATTGTCACTTATTGAAGCCACTCTCTAAGGCTTATAACGAGCAAGATTTGCAAGAAACTTGTAGAATTATATCATCCTCGGGGAATTGGAGCACCATTCAGGAGGTTTTGGAGAAATGTGCCATTCAGTTCACGCCAGAACTTACTGTGGAAGTTTTGCGTCACTGCAGTATGCATGGCAATGCTGCATTGCATTTTTTTTCATGGGTAGGAAAGCAAACTGGTTATTGCCACACTACTGAAACATACAACATGGCCATGAAGATATCAGGGCGCGGGAAAGATTTCAAGCACATGAGAAACCTCTTTTATGAAATGAGAAGGAAAGGCTGCTTAATAACACCAGATACATGGGCAATCATAATAATGCAATATGGTCGAGCTGGTCTGACAGAGATAGCTCTCGCGTTTTTCCATGAGATGAAAGCCAATGGTGTTAACCCCACTGGCAGTGCCTACAAGTGTTTAATTATTTGTCTCTGTGGTACAAAAGGCAGGAATGTCGATGAAGCCATCAAAATATTCCGAGAGATGATTCGTGCAGGATATATTCCAGACAAAGAATTGGTTGATACTTATCTCCGCTGTTTATGTGAAGTTGGCAAACTGTTTGAAGCCAGAAGATGCGCGGATTCCCTCCGCAAAGTCGGTTTCACAATTCCACTTAGTTATTCCATCCACTTCAGGGCTCTTTGTCGGTCAGGAAGATTGGAAGAGGCTTTATCATTGATAAATGAGGTGGAGGCAGACCAATCTACTACATTAGGTTGGTACACTTATGGAAGTCTGGTTCATGGACTTCTCCGTCAGGGACGAGTAGAAGAAGCATTGGCAAAGATAGAATCCATGAAGCAGGCAGGCTGTAGTCCAACAGTCCACGTCTATACATCCCTAATAGTTCATTTCTTCAAGGAGAAGCAAGTGGAGAAGGCCTTGGAAACTTTCAGGAAAATGCAGCTGGAGGGCTGCGAACCCACAATAGTCACGTATTCGGCACTGCTTCGCGGTTACATGAACACGGGGAACGTTGCTGAGGCATGGAAAGTTTACCATTCTCTGAAACAGAAAGGGCCGGCCCCCGATTTCAAAACTTACTCAATGTTCATTAGTTGTCTGTGTAGGGCAGGTAGGTCTGAAGAGGCACTGCAGCTCATATCTGATATGCTGGATAACGGGATCGTTCCCAGCAATGTTAATTTCAAAACTGTTTTCTATGGGCTAAACAGAGAAGGTAAACCAAGTTTAGCTCAGTCCGTAGTACACCAAAAGTTGGCTTTGAAAGCCGAACGCAAGTTCTCAATTTAATTGGGTCATACATGTTGTGCCGCTTTATCCTTAATAAATGGATAGGATCAACATTTTGGTAAAACCACAAACCAAAATTTAAAAGTTGATGTATGCATTGCCTTGCAGCTCAAATTGTCCCAACTACTAGTAATTACTTAAGAACGAAAACGAAGGAAATTCACTGGATCCCAATCCAACGGCCCAGATCACCTCACCAAAACAAGGAACCCTCCCCTCCCTAATCTTCAACTCACGTCGTGACGGCTCTCTTGCTGTTGGCGGTGCGAGTTAAGGAGGTTGGTCGGGCCTTCCAACGTCGGCGACCAGTCATTTTTCTTGGTCGTTCCACGTCAACACGCGTGGGGGACACGCCCATCTGTGACCTGTAAGAATTGAGGCCCACGCACGGCGACAGCCCTTGCAACCCCCCACCCAGCCCACGTTGCCCAGCAGCGGCCGCTGTTTCTCTTCAATCATCGGTTCGGACCGTACTTACTGTTTTGCCCTCGTTTCTCAAGTGCCTCGATTTAAGCTTAGAGTAATTTTAAATATCTTTTTTTTTATTTGTTATAAAATATTTTTTTTTTTGTAAAACATTATTTATTGTAATATAAATATTAATTTTATAATAAATAAAAAAATTCATTGTATTTAATATTATTATTCTCAAGTTTATCCCTTGTATTACAATAATGTGCTGTAAATTTAATCTTTTCTGTTGCTCTTTTCGTCTTGTTGATTGGATTTTAAATAATATCGGGTCAACAATATGTTCAATTAATGCATGAGGTCCGGAAGGGAATGGTTTGTTTGAATTGTTGGACCAAGTAGTTGTTCTTCGGATTCTTTAGAGGTTATGTTTTATTAATGCAACCAAGAGAATGCGCAACGTGATTGAAACGGCAAGTGCAACAGGATGTAATATATAATATAATATAATATAATATATATAAAAGTCTGAAGCTTTTTTATAATAATAAATTATTTTACTGTGAATTAAAAATTACATATTTATTTTATAAAAAAAAAATAATGTTTTTCATAAATACAAGTATTGCATTCACCTTATTTTGCAGATTGCTTGGATTATGCTTAAGCCTTGAACAATTCATCTCAATAACATTTTTTTTCTTTTTTTTTTTAAATTTTATTACGTCATAAGCTACACAACATGATGAAAAAAAAATTATTTTATTTTTATAAGTTTCACACCTTCGTTGTTAAAATTAAAATTCACAACTTTAATGATTTTTTTTTTTTGTTGGATAAATAATTGACCTCAATAATTCCAACTAAGGACAAACATTTTCCTAAAGCCTGACTAACCAAAGATGCATTGCATGCCAATTTGCATTTGCATACAAAGAACACATGCGGAGAGCTGTAAACCTTTAACTTTAGCAACAGCAAAAATAAAGTTAAAGCTTTGTGGTTTTCCTATAATTGACCACCCATCTCCTGGCTGTCACAAAGCTATAAAACTTTTGCTATACAGATCTTTTTTAACTTTTCACAATCTGAATCTCATTATACATTAACAGCTGCTTAGCAGTCAGAATCCCCCAGTTTGAAAGAATTTTTGAATTCCACATTCGCCCTTTTGGCATCAAAGAACTGTTTCCCTCTGTAAGTGTTCCAGATTTCAAAAAGGCAGTTAATACAACGGAAGGTACAAAAACTGACAGTTGAAGTTCAATGGGCATTTGGGTCACTACAGTTGCAAGAAAAACCACCTCTCCGCAAATCTATTGTCTATCCACCGCAACGCCCGTCCACTTTTTTACCTTCCACAAGCCTGAAACAGTGGCAGAGTGTCACTGGCTACCTCTCATATATATCACCAATCTTTGAACTTTGAGATTTTTGTCACCTCATTAACAGGCTTCTCGCTTTGCGGTCTATCTCAACAGTTAAAAAAAGGTTAAAACTTCACTTCTCTTGCTTTCTCCAAAAGGTATGATTTGGTTTTCCTGCTTTGCATTGTTTTGAGGATGTTGTTGAGATGTTGGGATCTTGGACGGTTGGATTCTTGAAGTGTTTTTGATTGTTTTGGTAGGTTTTTTTGGGTTTAGTTTCTGTGCTTGTGTTGGTGGGTTAAAAGCCGAATTGTGTTGGATTGATCTTTGATTGTTCTTCTGCTGTTTAGTGTTTTGGTTGAAGTCTGTAGCACTGTCAGGGTTTTTCTGGGTTTCCAAGTCTATGGGGAGAAGCAAAAGAATTTGAATTTGGATAATTTGGTTTCTTCAAAACTATAGGATTTAAAAGCCTCCTGACTTCCTTAATTCTGCAGCAAGTTGCCTCAAGATGTCGCTCTTTCCTTCATTCTGCGAGTTTCACAGTTTTTGATCTAATTTATTCTGTTTGGCAGTCGAGAAAGTGTGGTAAAAATAACATTTTACTAGACTAAATTTGAAATTTAAGTTTCGTTATAGTTTCTTTATTTTACCATTCTTTAGTTCCTTGTTGAAAGTCAACTTATATCTGAAAAACCCATATGAACTTCTCTGAACACATTCTTGTTTATTGTAATGTTACTTTCCTGTGCAATATTGGCCGAACTGTTTAAAGACCTTTCTTCCCTGATAGATTGTTTTACTTCTCAACCATGCTTGATCCACATTAATTTAATGCGATATAATTCGTTTGCTCCAATTCCGTTACATTTACATTAACTTCTCTAATGCTGTTGAATTCAGTTTTAGAATCTATTTGATTTCTGTTGATTTTGTTTTGATAAGAACTATATTTCTCTGACTGTCGGCCAATAGCTTCAACTTTCAAGAGAATTGCCACTAATCTTCTGGTTTGTTTATTTTTGCATTCCAATTTGGCAGTCCTTTGTCATAAGATCTCGTGAAGGAATGGAATTTGGGAATGAAACTGAACTGAGGGATGAGAGTGTCCCCAAGGAAATTCATGTCGATGAATATGTTCATTCTGTTGTGGCGCCAAAGAAAGAAGAGGACTTCGCTAATAGTGATGTGCCTATAAGTGCGAGTGAAACTTCTGAGCAGGTTCCAGAAACCGAAGGTCTTAATGCATCTAGAGTCGCAAAAGAACCCGCAGCAATTGTTTCTGAAAGTAAACTCTCAAACTCCTTGAAGGTACCGTGTACCAGACAATGGTTCTACATCTGCTTAGCTCTTTTGTGGGAATCAATAATGTCATGCTACTGATACGTGCAATTGCAAACATTCGTTTCCTTCTTGCCATTTGGTGTGTATTGTTGTGTGTTCAGGGATCTCCCACTCCTAAAGGTGTGGATTCAAAGAACAGCAAGTTGGCCAAGGATAAACCTAATTTGAAAGGCATTGCTTCAGCTTCCTGCAACCAAAGGTCAATAGTTTCACCAAGCCTTTCATTTCCAGCAAGCAGAGTTCATGCTGATAATACAAGGAAAAGCTCTGATGGACTCCCAAAGAAAACCATTGCCAAGCATGTCCGAGATGATAGTGTAAAAGCTCAAGTCCCTTCTTCCAATGGGTCGTTTGCTGCAGTATCCCATTTAAGTCAGCCAAATAGGCGTGTGTCCACTGGATTGCACTCAAAGGGACCAAACACCAATGCTGATAAAGCCTTTACCAGACGTACTCCTTCAGCAATCATTCCAAGCTGTCAGCAGGCAGTGGTAAGCCTTTGTGATGTTAGATTTTAGCTTTTTCCCTTTTGAAGATTTCCTTTGAGGAGACTTCATTTCCACGTTGTTTCATTTACAGTCCGTGGAATCAGGTTCATCTGGTGCAGCCACTCTGTGCCCTTCACTTGAGGTTTCTGAGTGAGTGCAGCCTTCACCTCGTACACAGAACTTTCTATTTCTTATTTGTCGATGCAAGCAATCTAAGAGCTTCATATTAAGTAGCACATTAAGGTTTCCATGGGAAGCATTCATGCTCCAACCAACAATAGAAATCAATGTTTGTTGACAGATTAATATCGCTAATTGAATCTTATTGTTGCAGGCCAGCTGATCAAATTTCAAAATCTACAACCACATTGCCAAGTAAAGAAGAAGATGACACACACTCCACTGCTTCGTATTACTCTTAACTTGAAGCTCCATTTGTTTTGCTGTTCTTTTTGTGCGCCAAGCACACAATTCATTGATGTGCAATAACTTTGTTTTATAAACAGAAGTGCCACTCCTTGTGGGCCGAGAAGTAGTGGCTCTGGATTTTCTTTCAGGTTGAATGAACGTGCTGAAAAACGGAAGCAGGTTGTCAACAGACATTTTGATCCCTTGTCAGCTTATTAAGCTTTTCAATTAAATTCACCACATAATTGCATTATGGCTTTTGTTTACCAGTTCTTTTCAAAAATGGAAGAGAAAATTCAGGCTAAGGAAATAGAAAAAAACAGCTTGCAGGCAAAATCGAAGGTGCTGAGTTTTTTTTTGTTCAGCCAGAATATTTTTCATTTTAGGCTTCCTTTGCCTAATCCTTAGGAATTCTGATTCATATTTTCCATTTTTCCTTTTGGTGACATGCAGGAGAACCAGGAAGCAGAGATCAAGCAGCTAAGGAAGAGCTTGAAATTTAAAGCTTCGCCGATGCCAAGTTTCTACAAGGAGCCTCCTCCAAAAGTTGAATTGAAGAAGGTAATGAATGGATTTCAATTATCTGCAGATAACATCATTTCAGCCTTTGGCATTCTTTATCACAAGGTTTCTATAATTTCCCGCTTGACAGCACCAACCAAAATGAATTCTTTGGAAACCTTGAGCACCTCTGAATTCCCATGATGTTTCATATGATGCTAATCAATTTATTGAAAAAAAAATGTGCATTATGTGGACTAACATATGTGTATTGATCTTTCTTTATGTGCATACTGAACTCATTGGCACTCTGGGAGTTTTAGTTATAGGAGCTATGCTGCTTTTAACTGTTTCTAAAGGAATTATTCTACATTTGGTCCTTGGTTACTTCTCTGCAACATGCTTTTTTAAGACTTCGATATTAAGCAGGGACCCAGTACTGTCCACTACTATGTAACCTTCATTTTGCAAATATTCATTTTTTGGTACTAGTTGATGATAAATTGATAGTCATCTTATGTCTTCTGCTTTTGGTGGGTTTGAGGGGAGGAGGGGAGGAATTGCATGTTGATATCCTGTCTTTGTCTCTTTGGAGTTGGAGGGGTCATGCCTTCTGCTTTGTTTCGATGGAAACTTATTGCTAGCCAGATACATTCTCCGAAGAGAGCTAAGCTACAGTCCCCCTTTTCTCCAATTAGGCAAATGAAATTCAAAAATCAGAGCTGCAGTCCTGACTCTAAGAAGTGCAGGCAAAGAGAACTTGAACTGCCATCAGCACAAAATTTGTGTTTTTAGTACATTTTCACTTCTTTTGCTTATGGACCATTAATTTCTCTTCCTGTTAATTGTTATAGATACCAACTACACGAGCAATATCACCAAAACTTGGAAGGCACAAGAGCTTTAACACTGCAACAAACAGCTCATTGGAAGGCGGTGGATCTTCTCTGAGCCCAAGATCTTGTCATAGCCCACGGATGAGTGTTGAATCAATCGATACAGTGAAGGGCATTCAAAGGAACAGTACTAAGGATGATGTTTCAAAGACACCAATCAGAAAGTCTCAAGCTAAGTTTCAGTATCAGAAAAACTATGCTTCTAAAACTGAAGGAAAGAGTGCCAAGTCCAAAGCAAAGGCTGCTGCAGGAGGGGGCCATGTCCCCAAAGTGCCTGTTGGAACCGCTGAAGGAAATAAGGATGATTCTAGAAGTCTTGCCATAAGCAAGAATGAATCTGACACCATGTCTACAAGTAATCCTGCTCAGAACGATGGGCTAATAGTAAATGCAACTGATGCCGAGCTTATGGCCCCTGTAGTGACAGTTGGAGTGTGAGAACCTCAATCTCGTACCTTGTATTTATAGTTTTCGTGTTCAAGTTCACATTACTGTTAATATGGTCTGGTTTTATGATTGCCTGTGACAATTTTTTGAATCTGTCTGAATGCATATAAAGTTACAGGTATACGTAAACATGTATTCCTTTGTCAACTTTATTGAAGTGTTTCACAAAATGTCAGATTTTTCTGATCCTTGGGGCCTCCATTGTGTGCACTAGATTTTTCCTCAGCTAACAGGGTTTACATGCAAAGGATTACGAACTTCGAGTTCTGCTTCATGCGAATATCTATTCGCTTTTCCATAAAAAGAAAGTGATTTTCGTTTATCCAGAAATCAGTTATGATTCCATTGAATTCCAGAGATGTTGGAATGGATACTTACAAACAATTTTACCTTTAGTACCCGATACTCCCCTTGTAAATGGAAATGGCTGCTTTAAAATTCTGGTTTGGACCTGCCATTCAGGCTCTGTTTCGAAAGACAAGCGGCCCACGAGTTTCCTGAAGTTCTAATGTGTCAAAAGTATGGTTCTTTTGTCATTGAAAAAGATAAAAAGAGTTTCTCTCAATATTTTAATAATAAAAAATTTAGATTTTTATTTTTTAAAATTTTAGAATTTAATCTTGAAAATGGAAGTGTGAGATTAATGAAAATAAATAGAATTATTCCTATTATATATAATGGGTCTCCTAATAAGAATTAAAAAAAAAAAAGAAGAAAACAGAAGAAAAGTACAGACAACCAGGTTCGATGCAAGTTTAAGAGACGTATGGAAAGAGGAGTTTACTTTGCTTGAAAAGAAAGTCTAATTGTTGTTGGGTACAGTTTAATTAAATCTTACCTAATGTAATAAGAGAAGTACCGGACGGAACTCGCATACGAGACCTTTTGGATTAAACACAGACTTCAATGTCATTGGACTAAAGCTCATTGGTGGAGCAGAAACTATTGACAGTAGCTTTGAGTTCCCTGGGTTTTAAGTCAGTTTAAATTCAAAATAATATCAATTTGGAATCATGCTAGTTGCAGCTTTCGTGGCTTTTGATCAGACTCCACGACAAATCCTGATAGTGCACATAGCACCGACAGTGCAGCTTCTAAACAATGTAGTTGGTGACAGGAAAATCCAAATTGTCGTTGGATGGTCAATTTGCTGCAGCTACAAGGTATAAGGAGAGCATGAAAGTGGCTGGAAGCTAACCCCAGGAGGCTTTAGCAGTTTTAGAGTTAACAGTGGACGAAAACAGCTGACGACGATCGATTGCTTCTGGGATTTAAACTTGTTAGTGAACAATCATTAGTGGAGAGCAAATATCTGCTGCGTTCAGTGTTACAGTGTCCTACAATGTTCGTACAGCACTCTACAAAGCAAAACGCTTGCTTGCTATCATGACAATCGCATAAATGTGACATTGCTCCATATGACACGAAAAATAAGATTTTTATATGCATGGGGAAGACGTTTTCATGTCCAAACTACAGGAGCCAACCCTTCGCAAGTGAGGAAAGCTACACTAGAGTTGCTTATGTACCGTCAAAATAGCTGTAGCCGTAATCATTCTGTACAACTCTGAGTTTTCATCCTATTATGAACCTGGAAAATTCAGAACATTGTGGAAATTTTAACAGACCTAAAGAAAAGTTGCACATCTAGTAATGTAATTGTCATTTTGATTCATTAAGATCATGATCACTTGTTAAACTAAAAACATGATTTGAAAGAAAGATGATCAAATGGCAGAAACCCTTTCTTCCTTGCTTCTTTTACAATACAAAATGCCTCCTAATTTAAAAGGAATTGGACCCAAAATTAAAGGTGGTATCTTCTTCTTTTTAGTCTGACCATATTATATATACAATTGAGATATGCTATCCTGTATAAATCATGTTACCAAACGCCCTAAAACCAATAGCAAAATTAAAACTGCTTAAAAGCTGAGGGAAAGCCGTGCCTCCATTTTAGTTCCCGCTGCTCATTTCTTCCCCCCACATCATCCAGCCTTTTCAAACAGGCACAGCATTTTATTAATTAATTAATTAATTTATTTATTTTTTGAAAATTTGTTGTCTTACGTTAACAAGAGCTTGTCTGGGTCCGATATGAAAAGGGAACAAAATAGAAGGGGCAAGGTTTTTTTTTTTTTTTTTTCTGTTTAATATTGGGCTCAAGCAGCCTTTTTCATCAGTTACGTAATAAATAGTAACTCTTTGTTTTTTCCCTATAAATCTTGCACTCTCATGCAATCCATATATTTGGTATTAATAGGAAATTACCTAATACAAGAAACTACCTTCTTGCAATTTAGTCCGATGTTGACGTTTGGGTGGGATACTTGCCAGGTCAAAAACATAAATGCAAAACCCACCATGTCAAGGAAAGTGAGCACTTTTTTGTGTTCTGTTCAAAGCCCGACTTAGTCAATCCAGCCAAGCCAAGACAAGACAGCAACTGATGCCTCTGGAGACGGAATAACACCCACAACCACTTCCATTTGCCCAGCGGTGTCCAGCACATGTTTGTGGTGTTGTGTCATTGAATGAAAAGTCATTGCACCTCCTCAACTCAAGCCCTGTCTTGGCTTTCGTATATACATTTTGATTTAACTCGTTTTATTTTCTTTTTAACTCTTTTATTTTAGGCCTCTATGGTCCACGTAATATTATTAAGTCTTGTTTCTGTAGTAAATTGGAATCTTCAAAGCAGCCACCCCACACTTGTTTGAGTTTGTATCCCAAAGCCAACAACAAATTTCTATTGTCCCACAAAGTCAAGGTTTTCCCTAAAATATTACAGAGCCAAGGAAAATAAAAAAAAACTGATAATGATATTTTCAATTTTCTATTACGTTTTCTCATTTTATTGTTTATTATCAGACAGCGACAAAGGGGACTCCCACCGATGGCCAGCTGTGGCGCTATCTTCAATGTCAATACTAACAATCACACAAGACACAACCACCACCTTCGCAATCTAATGACCCACAAGTAGAAAGTTCAACATAAAAGAAAGGTTACAAAAGAATATCGGCTTTCATGTTTGCTTCACGGGCAATTTATGCACAGACAAGACAAAAAGAAACACGACCCCTGACATGAATGAACAAAGAAAAAAACAGGTTTTCCGACGTTGCTTATGGACATAGGGCGGTCAATTATCATACAAAGGGGGAAAAAGGGAAGAACAAATAGATACTGTAATTACAGTGTCTACGAACAAAATAACCACAAACTCTTCTGTTACTCTCTTATGTGGATTCTGAGGAAAACATACAACTTGACCCATTCCCTTCCATTGCTTACTTGTATTACCACAGAGGTCTTCTGTAATTGCATAAGAAATCGTCAGTTAATGAAACACCTATTCTTCTGAATAAAGGATGTAGAGTAATATGCGAAATTGATTGCACTTACATTTCCCTATTGTTTGTCATGGTTCCATTTTTAATCATTTTTTGAGATTTTACTTGTGTATGTTCATTGGCATGTAGTGAAATGTGAATCCTGCCCGAAAGCACCAAGCATTCTGCAAGCTACTTCCATCAACTTCCCTGCAAAAACACATGGTTAACATTAGATTCAAGTCAACTCAAGTTAATGCATCAACATCACATGCATTAATAAAATTTCAAGAAAGGTACCAACAATCTGGCGTATTTTGGACTATCATATCGTGAGGACTGTTACCTTTTGTTTAAATAATGTACCAACTATGCAAGGAAATATAAAAGTTCACATCAGCTAAAAAAGAGGCAAAGAAAACGAAACAAACCATGCCGGCTAAGCATGGAGATATTCCTCACTACCTAACATAACAATTGACCCAAAATATGGTGTGCAACTTAATAATTATATACAGGCTGTTAGCGGCATCTTAGTTGGGGCAGGGTTCACAGAATGTGACTCACAGCTAGGAAACCCTTGATTTGTTTTCTTTCCTTTTTTTTATTCTTTTTTATTCTTTTTGGTCCCTCGTTTCAGTGGCAAGGACCATAGAATACTCGGAAATAATTGCAGACATATTAGAAACCCTCTTTATATTTCCCAACTGAAGTTACCAAACTCATTTTGCAACAGTAATAATTGACCTATAGTCAGGACCCACGTAGGTGAAGATTATAAAATCATATTCACCCCTACTCACCCACAATTTCTGCAATTTCTTTTCTTAATGGTTTGTTTTTCATGCAAGGATTGACCACTGCCACGACTGTGCGCCCCAACTCAGGATTCTGCAACATTTCAACCTTTTTATATTCAAGCCAAAACCCCTGCTTGGATAACCTTCCTCATAGGTGAGAAACAAGCAGTTGAGTAGTAGAAATTTTCCTGATCTCACTCCCCGACTTTACCAAAGAACATAAATGTGTAGGAAATACACTTTCACCTAACTTCCTGCACATGCATATCTAGTAAAATTGCTCAGTAAATCAACACTAGCCCAATATAGAGAAAATGCAAACCACCCCCAATTGCTTGCTTGTAAGCTGGGGCTAAAAAAATGGACCATTCACACTTAACCCTTGCTTGCTTGCTTGCAGTAGCTGCTTGATTACAATTTACAAGTTAGTAGTTATCCCTTTTGACCCACCTGCCGACACCAATCATCACTTCTGATTCAAACCACCGCCACATTCACACTTAACCTAGCCCTTTTTCCTCGTTGACATTATATAACCTAATCTGAAAAAATATGGCTGTGATTTTAACCAACTGAAAATTTTAAGGCTCGTGTTGATCTACGGTAAGCATATGCGTTAATTACTCGAACCAAGACTAAAATGTCACTAAGTGAACCCTAACAAAAACCAAAAACATCCATCTAAACTAATTATCAATGGTAATCAATAATTTTTTCTTTCTTTTGAAGGACCTAACAGAACATACCTCTCCTGGGCTTGGCAGCAACCTTGACAGCGGTAATAACCGGTTTCTTAGCGGTCTCCTTCTCCGTCTCCGGGAACAAAACCCCATCAATTCCCTGGACTGAAATCCTTCCATCCGTGTAAATATCCGGGTCAAACAGATAAGCGGATCCTTCACCCGACCCGAATTTCACCGTCCCATCAGCCTCCTGCGCGGCCACCTTGTGCGGCAAACGCAGTGTGTCGTACCTAATCTTCCCAAATCTCCTCACCGCATTGTACATACTTTCTTCGGTCTGGTACTCTGGCACAATATGATAATAGATTATCTGCTCAGGCGCGCCCGGTTCGCTCAGTTGGTCCGTCGTAAGCTTGGCCATGGCCTCGTCGTTTGGTGCCAGAACGGTGAGGACGTAGCCTTCAGAGACTAATCGGCCCATTTCTGTTGCCAGTGAGGTTAAGTTCACTAAGATATCCGCCATTTCATTGTAGCCTCCGTAAAGTAATAGTGTTTGGATAAAGTCCTTGACTTGGGCCTCGCCGTCAAAGTGGTGGTGAGGCCCGCCGGGTCCCGGAGCTGGGGCAGGAGCCAGGGAAGGACCCGGCGCCATGGCGTCGTAAATGGGTAGCGCCGGCGGCGACCCGGCGGGCGCCACCGGTGTGGGTTTCTTCAGCCGGTGGGTCCTGGGATCCACCTCCGGTGCGCCCTCGGGGAGTACTGCAGATATGGATCTCAGATTTCTTCTCCTATTGAAGTCTTCTTGCACGGATTGCGGGACCAATAGCCGCTCAATCCCGTGGATTACGCCGTCGGGTCGGGTCAGATCGTCGGGTCTGACAATCACGGCGGAGTCAACCACTTTCTTGACCGAGCTCTTGCTCATTAAGTGAACGTGATCGTTGCAGAGCGTGGTGTGCCTTGCGGGCTTGGACTTCTCGCCGGGCCAGTCGTTGGATCCGACCCGAGTCGGGATAATGTGGAACAACAAAAGGGTCTGGAGGGACTTGAGATTGCCGGGTTCAAGCAAGAACCGCTTAAACTCAGGGTCCAACTGGCGCTCAAGAGCCTCATTTCTAGGCGCAAAGATGGTGATATTGTGCTTACCCACGGCCTCTTCAAGGGTCTGGAGGAGGAGGGCCTTTTCAACGAGTTCAGCTAACTCAGTGTAATGGGAGTCAAGAAGCGCCACGAGAACCGAGTTGGAGTTTATCGTTTGACCCCCACCAGAAGCAGAAGAAGAAGAAGATGATGATGATGATGAAAGCTTTGAAGATGGGCGATTGCTGTGTACATGCAATGCAGAAATGGCAGATGAGAGAAAGAGAAACAAGGTGAAAAAGAAGCAGAAGATCTTGGAGACAACATAGATGGGAGGATGCATGGTGCTCAGAGAGCAGAGAAAATGAGAAATTGATCAGTTGGGCAATTAAGCACAAGACTTGGGTTGTAGCTTTCCGGCTTTGGTGACGTAATATCGGCCGGGGGGAGTGTAATTGAGAGGGCGGCTTGGGAGGTGGGGGTGGCCTTATTTACCTGTTGTTTTCTTGGGTTGCGTTCGGTTTTGCTTAGGGGATGAGAAAAGTAAAGGGCACGCGGCTGGGCGGGGTGGGGGGAAGAGTTGGGATGTAAGGTAATGGAGACAGTACGCTTATAAAAAGAACAGTTTTTTTAGTTGGAATTCGAAGGCAGTGAGAGAGTGAGAGAGAGGGAGAGAGAGTGAGAGTAGTAAAAGAAGAGAGTGGACTTTGGAAGCTTATTACATGACAGTAGAGAGAGAGAGAGAGAGAGAGAGAGAGAGAGAGAGCGTGTATGTGGAAGTAGGAATCTCGATCCACATGGAAGGCTTGGCTTCGGTTCGAGCACCATTTAATGACAGGAGCCGCACGCCCGGCTTCACCAAGCCACTTAGCCCCTCTTGTTATGTTTTGGTTTCAAGCCACGTAACTCAGCTCAACTCAACTTACTGTTGTTGTTAGATTTTTGACCCTCTACCTTCTTTTGTGTTCCTTCTCTATACTTTTTCTGTTTACCCCCTTTTTTTGTTTTTTTAATTTCTTTTACCTAAAATACTATTACATAATAATACATGAAAAATAATATAGAATTAATACATTAATTTTATATTTATTTTATTTATTTTTAAAAATAAGAGTAATCAATTTATATTTTTTTATTAATATTACATTACTCGCTGAGTGTTATTTTTTCAAATTCTTTTCTTTTACCTATGAGCATGGGTTAGGGTTGGATCACAAAGTAGTCATATAATTTCATTAAATTTTTCATCCTCTGCGTTATTGTAAATAATTAAAAGTATATATTTTGCGTACAATATATCTGTATTATTATTATTATTATTATTATTATTATTATTATTATTATTATTATTATTATTAT